>JAQFZC010000492.1:0-48834 GCA_034695205.1 Dicyrtoma fusca
GATTTTGAAAAAGTGTTATTTACTAGTTTTGAAGATTTTGAAAAAGTGTTATTTACTAGTTTTGACGATTTTGAAAATGTGTTATTTACTAGTTTTGACGATTTTGAAAATGTGTTTTTAACTAGTTTTGACGATTTTGAAAAAGTGTTATTTACTAGTTTTGACCGTTTTGAAAAAGTTAATTTATAGAATTAGACACTTTTGTAAATCAATCTTTCATGGTTTCCCACTTCCTAATGGGTTAAAATACCTCGTGATTACTGTTTATTTTCAAGAATTAATTTTAAAGAAGGAACGACCAAGAATAATAAAAAGATTATTTTGGTCATTCATAATTTAAGCATGTAGGTATAGGTACTATGGACTATGGACCATGGATAAAATTGTCGAACTTGGACAAAGGTACATGTATGTATGTCTATTCATAGTGTCTTAGGCGGCTGCAACCCATTTTATTTCTTATTTCAAGTTACAATTATTGTACAGTGTTGCTTACATATTGCTATTTTTATTGTAGGTAGGTACATCAGCATAATACAAGGATAGGTACAAGTGTTAAAAATGATTAAGTGCTTTTGGGCATTACTATTATAGATTAAAGTGGTATCAGTGTGATAAAATTACTTCCTTCTCTTTGAACGTATTGGACGTCGGTGTACTTCTATTCTGCTTTTTGTACACCGATGCGATGTTTGACAATTTTTAAATGCAGTGTCCATTTTCAGCTGCACTGCAAGATGAAGAACAGCAATTGTTGTTGTCAAAACATGGGAATCCATGTGTACCGCAATGACGGAGCTGGAAATAACAATGAAAATATATTTTTATAAGTTAAATTTTGTAAGTACATTGAAGGCACCCGGAATTGATTTTATTTGTTTATTTTTTACAAAGAAATATAATAATTGTATTGTAGAGATAAGTGATTCGCATGTATTCTAATATCGGAAGTGGTTTAATTGGAACGATTATAAATTATTAGTTATTAATTAGTGGCTTAAATACTCTTAAATTAGACGTACTTGAGGGTCCTTTGCCGATGATGCTGTAGATGAGATTTGTATCTCTGCTAGTGCAGCAGTCATAGCCAGAGCCACAACAATGACGATGACGGTAAAAACAACCTTAGTAAGCTTCATCATAATGTTTTTAGAAGGAAATAACTTTACGAGCAATTTATTGTAGATTCGATTGAAAGTAATAAGATCTTAATGGTCTTTAACTCCCTACGACTTAAAGGTTTTATAAGCGGTATCTCAAGATATTTTTTGTTGGCTATACTAAATACATACAATAATTATGTAGGCTAAACCGTATTCGTGTCCTGTAAATGAATACACCAACAATGATAAAAATCCAGTAATACAGACATGTTTCTTTCTTTCCTTCAGAGATTCCTCGTGTCTGAACTCGTTAATGTCAGACCGTACAATTCAGCTGAATCAAACCATTGTAGTATTCTTATGATTTAAACCTAGGTATCGCTGATGAAGATGCAAAATGACGCATAACTATTATTGCTTTAATGTTTAGTGCAAAGTGACGTGGAGGCAAAACGTTAAGATACAAAATGACGCTTATCAATGGAAACAGAAAACAATCCAAGATTTCCCCTTTTTTATAACACTTACAGAAGTACGAGACTCTGTTCCCATGTTTTGAAATCCAAGTTTTGCATGTGTAAACGTAGATTATGCATGCTTTGCAAAAGTGCAAATTCATGTTTTCAATGTTTCGAGAAAGTACAAAGGCAGATTATGAATGTTTTTAAAAAAGTGTAAACTGCGCGGGTGTTTTGCGTGTTTTTAAAAGTGAAAAATCTAAATTTTACGCAGTACGAAAGGGCTGATTTATCAATATCTCCACTTTGTAAAAAATGGGGAAATATTGTGCCTTTTTTGGGAGCACTATGGATACGAACCACCTGGCATCTTAACATTTTCCCTGCGTGTACCTTTGCTTTTAAGCAGTATGCGTCATTTGTCATTTTGCACCTTATACAGCGATATAATTACTGTTAACATAAACCACACTCTGTTACACACACATAATTCCATTTTGCCTCCGGATTCGTCAAACAAGTATAATAATTATCTGTATTTAAAACAAATTACTTATTTTCAACCACGAAGTCTTTACGATGAGAAGCATAGCACAATCATATAGTAGTGACGAGCTAATTATCATAGAATAGAAGTTACAGACATGCAACTGTTTTTCTGCTTATCAATACTCCGACTCGTACTCCGTACAAATAATCATTCACGTCGTTATTAGTAACTTATGCATTCTAAAACGGATCCAGCCAGAGCTTTTCATCTGCTATCTCGTACTGACTCTCATTATTTGTATCAGACTTGGCAGGTATTTTTGTTATTGTAATTACCCACATTCACCTCAAGTGAAATAGTCCGCTATGGATACGCTTGGATTATAAGATAATAAAGGGACTGTTGTCCATTTCAATTCTGTGGTGCAAGAATTGGTCTGTTTATCAACATTTGGATGTCCAAGCAAGGGAACCCTAAACATATTTATCTATTTTCTCCACTTTACTCCATCAAAACTAGAAGATTATTACCTTCCGCAGATGCACTCTAATTTCCTAAACAGCCTTTTATCTTGCCGAATGAATGAATAACGGCTACCTATTCAGCTGTAAAATCTAAAGTCATAATAAAATATCGAAATCAAAGCCCTACTAGATGTACGGCTACGGCTAACTAAGAAAGAAACATTTCAGCTGCCTCCAAATCCAAGTTTCTGACACCGCCATTAACTTCTGAAGGGATTTGGACTACACAAAGTAATTTAAACAATCGTGAAGTAATTACAAGGGTATGCGTCCTCGCTGTCCACTGGCAATGATATTTACAAACTTATAAACTGCACACATGAAAATTTGAAGAAAGAGACTCCTTCATGGGTCATTTGTGGTAGAGTATCAAGTTCAATAGATGTTTGTCTTTGTCACATTAGCCACACTGAGATATTATCCAAAGTGAAGACGCTGACTACAGACATTGTATTGCACAGATCGTAGAAAACAAAAAAAATGATGCAGGCAACTACAGCATATCGGGTTGACTTTTATTGCCGTACGCCTGCAGTTATTGCTGAGCTGAACCTGACACTTTATGTGGACTGTACTGAAGGCTCTCAGAAATACTTTGGTAGTGGGCATTATGGCTCTTATCTTTACGACTGGTTTACAAGTGTAAAAAATAAGGTTAAGTGCTGACACCCTCACATTTACTATTTCTGCTTTGAAGTGGTATATGACATCCCATGAAATCCAAATGGTAACTCTCCAACCGAATTTGGAAGCTTAACTTGCCCACATGAACAACCGATTCCCTTTTGTTTCCATTATTTATGGTTAAAAATTTCGTCCATTGGCAGTACATACTGTATAATTATACGGCGTATCTAAATCAATACATAGGCATATACATACATTCATACTACTATGGCTTTCTATTCTACTATGAATGCATCTATGAAAATCACAAAATCTTAACAATTTAAACGAACCGAAACAAAGCTTCAAAACGCTGGAGTCAGAGGAGGGCCTCGACTATTACAAGTTTCACTCCCATGTCGTATCTTCACATGTAATCTTTCAGTTCCTCCGTGACATCTCATTTATCACGTTCTCAGTAGCCAGTGATCTGCGACCTGATTTCTTTGCAAACACGAACAAGTTTGAGTTTATTTAAGCTTAACTTACTTTCTGTCACTGAAAATAAAATTGATCTCACATTTCTCAACATAAAGGAAATGTGCTTTCTTAGGGAAACAATTTCTTACACAATTATAAAAATTTCAAAAGTGGCATCGTATATACAAGACTTGTAATTTTATGTGAAGCCTAAGCATTTTGAATAGAAACTACAATATTCGTAATGTATCGGAAGCGTGGTAGTAGTAGTGATGAAGTAGACGTTGGAATTGCTAGCAAGTATACGTTCTGGTACTTGTGCAGTGTCTGTTACAAAGCATATTCCTGTGCGGAAACTTTCGTTAATCACAGAATAGACGCTCACGGGCTGCAGATACCGAACAAAGAGGATTATGAGGATAATGGAGATTTTGGAAAATTACCGAAACGAAGAAAAAGGTAACACAAAATAAAAACTGAAAAATTTCCTATCGTTTACCCTAAATAATTTCCAGAGAATAACACAATTCCAAAAGAAATGCATTTGTTATTTGTTACACATGCTATATACGTATATTATGTATGTACCGACCTACGTGTTTACCACTAATCTATTTTACAGGCTTGTCCCCCAAGCCCCAACGAAAGGTAAAATGAAGCCTGCATCAGAATCCTTTCCTAGTATAAAAAATGCATTTCAGCCCAAGGCCCAGGAAACATTTCAAGATAAAACTCAAAGGCGAGGGCAACCAAGTGTCATTTTTTTTAAAAAGTGTAGTGAGAATGAACTCCTGAAAAAAGTGCTAATGTCAAATTTTATGAAGGACAATAATTTAACTACGCCCCCACCCAGGAAAAACTCACCTCCTCACAAAATAAACATATTACCCCATCATTTTAAACGCAAAGCAAACTCTATGGAGCTCAGAAGGATTATTCAGGAGTTTCAAAATCAACACTGTATGGATATAGATGAAAAAGTTAATGAAAAAGATGAGCCTTGTCCGGTAATCAATTCAAAGCAACCTGCACAGAGTGCATCTACTTTTCGCAAAGTGAATGGTGTGGACGTTCAGGAAAGGTCAAAACCCAAATCCCTTGAGAAGCACAGTGTAATAAATGCCCAATTGTCTCTCTCAGTAGAGGAAGCGAGTGGTCTAGTTAATAGAAAAGGCAAAACGGAAATTCCAATCCAAAGCCATGCCAATGCAAGTAATGAAGAAGAAGAAGAAGAAGAAGCAACTACTTTTAATTATGACATGCTTCAATTAAAGTTTCACAGCAATATTAAAGTGAATAAACATTATAAAGAGCAACCTCCACAAATGTTTAAAATTACGACGTGCATTCAACGTACACTTGGTATGGGATAGCATTCATAAATAAATGTGAATAAATCTTTGTTTTTATAATTCATTCCACCACCAATGTTCCTTTCTTCCGGTTCCGATAGCGTTACGGAAGTACTTTCTTGAATATTTAAGTCACAAACTTTGTGCAAAACTTACTGCCAATTTTAAATCATAGTGATCTTGCCCATAATATAATTACATAATATATGTTATTAATCGTAAGAAACCCATCTGTATGATGCAGTCTTAATAATAATAATTATTATAAATTGATTCAGTTTTTGCATGATGCGTTCCTAATGGGTATCTTTGGTAGAGTGTACTTCTCCGGACTCCGGATTGCAGATTGAGTGAGTGAAAGTGAGAACACTTTATGGTTCAAATTAAACCCAATGATTTGTGATCGAAGAATTTCCGCTATAACGTTTCCTAGCCGCGAAATTTAAACTTGCATGCGTATATTTTTAAACTTTTTAAACTTTTTGACTTTTGATTTTTTGACATTTGTTTAAATGAATAAATCAAACCAAAACACAGTGACAGTTGACAGTGAGATTTTGACCTGCTTTATTAAAAAACCCTTGTGAATTAAAGGAAAAATAAGTGTCTTTTTTCTACGATGAAGTTATTGCCATTCTTAGAACTGCAAAATCTTTCTATTTATTTCATTGCCTCTTTAGTTGTGAGTAACGCGAAAAACGATCAACTGAAAGTATCCAGACGATTTCCATTTTGCGTAACAGGTGATCAGTTTATAAAATATCAATCAAATCTAATGAAAGGTCCGGAATTTGCCAAGTTTTTAACTCACCAAGCGACTGACCGTGATGCAGTTCGAAATCAAGGAGGTTGTTTAAACTGTGGATCAGACAAAACCGGCGGACTCATCGAAAGTGTAATCATATTTTTAAGTTCGATTGTATTTTATGCTATATTTGCTTGGCGTTTCCATAAAATAAAACGAAGTTGTATTATGAATGACAGTCAGCAGCAGACGCATTTAAAAAGGATCCCCAATAATTTCAGTCAATAAAAGTTTAATGTTTTGAGGGAATACAGCGAGATCTGGCTAGTGAGCTTTTGAAAGTTGTAATTTGATTACAGTCAGTTGTCAGGTTTTGGAGTTTGTTTGCAGTAAAAGGAAATCAAAAAAATTTGGTAGTATAGGATTATTAACATTCCTTTATTGTGTTAATTATATCAAAGGGTAGGGTATTAACACCCTGGCACTTGCAATAATAAACAGTAGGCTACTGTAGGGTTTAAATATACATTTGCTGTTGACTGTAGAATGCATGTTAGAAAGATGAAAGAAGGAGGTGTCGTATCTTTAAGCATACTGATTAAGATGATGCATATTTTAGTATTTTACTTCTTGTTTTGTTGTACGTAGATTAAATATTTCAGAATACAAGCGGAAGCTGTGGTGCCGGCAATACCAGTTCTTCGTCAATGGTTCCATATAGTGGTCAAGACTCATCAGCCTTGCGAAGGTCTTATTGTTCAGTCAATTGGAAGTCCGTTGGCTTTACCTCATGGTCAATTTGATCTAGAATTTGGATGCACTGACTGCAGTGACCCTGACATTCATTTAGACGATGCTGAGGATGGAGAAGCTCTCGGTTTAAGGGGACAAGCTGCCGTAATTCCTTGTAATAAACGAACTTATTTACATGCAAGGGTGGGTTTACCATTCATAACCTTTTGATTTTGTTGTACCAATGTTTGTTTGCCTCCGTGTGTCTTCTATAAATATGATTCATGGAAATTCTCAATGCAGCATCCCAATGTATACGCCTACGCAAGTTCAACAAAGAGGGATCTCTTCCATCTCAATTTCAACTTTGTGGATTTTCCCTGTCGTTTGGTTTCCTTTTTTCAGTTTATGTAAGAAATGCATACACCCATTTGATTACCATTTATTTTCTCGTCTAATTATATTCATCGTTCAACACATCTCTAAATTCGTATAGGATTTTAGCCGTTGAGAGTTTCTCGGGTAGCACCGTATCTCCCAATGCTGACTACTTTCATTCCAGTATTATAGATCATGATTTCGTTGGTTAGTAACACAAGTTTACCTCATTGTTAACATAATTTTATTTGCGCGATAACTATTGTGGTACTTACCTTTTATTGTTTTGTTTATTTATGACAATACTGTATAATCAGACTCAGTGGGAGGAGTGCCGTATCCAACACACGTTGTAAGTGCAATCAATCATTGTTAGAACTTATGTATGATTATTGGATTACCTACTAATTACTAGCTAGAACTATAAACGTATTTATGGAACTTCTTACTCTTTTTTTTGCATATGCCTGTATATTATTTACCTTTATTTAATATTTATATTTGTATAGTCACCTATATGCAGTCTTTTATTTGTGCCTAAAATTCGAAGATGATGCGCAACGGATTAGCTTGTCATGTCCCTGATGACCAGCTCCCGAAGGATGAATATAAATTGAATTTTAGAATGGCAATCAATGGAAACATCACCTGGCTTTATTACAGCATGGATTTTGATGACTGCACTCTTGATACTGGAACGGACTGGATTGACACGAAGGATGCAATATCAGACTTGATTTGCAAACTGCCTGAAAGAACAAAATGTGATTTTAACAGTTCAGTCAGTATCCCTCCAATGCGAACTGCACCAAGTCAAGTAACTGTCTTATCTATGAAACCCTGTCTCTTATGTGAAGACGTCTATGTTCGACATAGTAACTTAACCAAACGATTGATCCGTAAAGGCTACGTAAGTGTACAACAACAGAAGGAAAGGATTAGGAGTACCTAATACGAGTTTAGCAGTTTAACTATTAATAAAATACATTTTATAATTATGAATTTACAGTTCGGCAACAGAATGCATGGAGTTTCGATGATAGTGGGCTGCATTGGAATTTTAACTGTGAGCATACACATATCTCGATATTTCAAAGAGCACGGAGGTGGTTGCATCTTAGTTGGATGGTGGCTTTGGACTCATCTCTTCCTCACTTTTCTCTCCTTAGTTTTAGTATGGATTGGAATTGGGGGGGCAATTGGAGCTCCTGCAAGAGTAAATAATCCCAAGGAAAATCCAGTAATAGGTTCCAGACGGGAGTTACTAATTCGAAATCACAAAATATTTGGAAGTTTTAGTGTTTTACTATTTCACGTGGTTTTCGTTTGTGGATGCGTGCGTCCTTTTGGTGACTTGGCCAGGTGGATCTTGATCTGCATTCATGTTTTCGGTGGTTATCTGACTGTTATCTTGTCGGGTAAATTGTCATTAATATAATTTAACAAAAATTTAACATTCTATCTTTAGTTAACAATGTTAATATGCTATCTATCCCTCTTTTTGTTTTAATTTGTGTTTTCTTTAGGTCTCGCAGTAATTAGTTCCACAAGCTGTCGTGATGTTAAAATTTTTACTGTCCTACTAATTTGTGCACCCGGTATTCCGTGGTTCGTTGCTTTCAGCTTACAAGTAGTGATAGATTTAGTGAAGCCAATGAGACCAAGGCGGTCTTATTTCCCTATGATTGAGGCTGTACAATTTCCTCGGCTGAAAATACCAAGATTTATCATCCTAGGTTTTTTATCTTGTATGAACTTTGTATTAATGCTACTAATGATTAGTAATGGAAGCTACAAAGGGCTATTCACTCGAAATCCATGTGCAAATTGTAGATGGAAATACGACGAATGGGTCCCAGTAACGAACGGGTCTTCCGTCAAACTTGTATTTATGTGGGAACATTTCAAATGTAAATATAATCGTCATTTGTGGAACTCGGACCTCAGTTTAAACTAGGTATTTTGTTACAAACTACATAAGCAAGCACTAGACCATAGTGTCTATTTCTGTTACTAGTTGTGTTGGTATTTAAGTACGTGCACAGACCGTTTTCAAAAAATTAAATGCTTTGTTTAAAGTAGAAAGCTGTTTGTGAGCTGCCTTATGCATGCACTGCATTGGTTACTTCGGTTATTTTATTGCACTCCATTTTTGCAAAAGATGTACGTTTTTAACATTTTTGTCATAAGGATTTTACGTGGAACTGTTAAAACGTTAATAAATTGAGAATTTAGAACAGAGTACGTACATTACTTTAAGAAGTTGTATAGTCGTGTCAATATAATTTAATTTTTCAAAAAATAACTGATAGTATACTTATGAAATTAAAAAAAAACAAATTCAATAAGGAAAATGAACATTATAATAAATACTTACATTTCCTGTGCATACCATAATATTTACAATTCAAAATTAAAAAGCTGCAGTCGCCGTTTTGCCAACACCAAAGATCCCTCCATCAATAAATAAATTATGAACTTGTCAAGGTCAACACGCAAGAATGTAAAACATTGTTCGTATTATACTACACAAAACTACTAATTACTACTGTCTCGGCCAAAAGAATGGAAATGTAAAATAGGAATCCGTGGTAGCACCATCATGTTGTTGAATTGTAGGGTCAAAGCATCCCAGGGACTCGATCCATTTAGTGTAGTATGAGACTTGAGTGTACACTCCAGGGTACGAAGGGCGAGCACAGCCCACACCCCAAGAAACAACTCCCGTTAATTCTCCATTACAAACCATGGGACCGCCCGAGTCGCCCTGCAAAAATTTTAATTTATAATAGAAACGTTTTTTATACCAAAATAGTGCAGTGTAGAGCAAAAAAGTGAAACTAAATAAATACCTACGCAAAATATTTTAGATGTAAACTAATTGAAATTACCTGACAAGAGTCAGTGCCTCCTTGGCGGTAACCAGCACACACCATAGTTTCAAAGATCTCATTTTTCCCATAATAATCTTTACATTTATCGTCCGTCATTATAGGAACTGTAGCATACATTAGGGATCTAGATGTTGTGCCCCCTTCTTTGGTGGAGCCCCATCCACTTATAAGACATTCAGATTGTGACTCAATATCAGATTTGAAAGTGGGCAAAGGAACCCTATTCACGTTCACTCGAAAATTTATTGGGGCTTTGAGCTGAAATACATTTGGAATCAATCAAAGTAATACATTTTGATGGAATGGGGCATAATATGGGCTGTTAACTAGTGGAACTTTCTAAAAAACTTACAAAAACAACTCCAATATCGTGCTGAATCGTATTAGCGTTATACTCAGGATGCAGAGAAATTTTTCTGACATTAAATTCTTTAGCACCTGGGTCCGGCCGGAGGGTGTTGGATCCAAGTCTAACAGCAATGTCATTCTCACTCCGTCTTAAATAAGGCACAAAAAAGATACAATAATTTCAAAACACTTATTTTTTTTGAAAAACTGGCAATGACAGAAAATCCATACAACGTCGTTCTTATTACCCTTCTAAACAATGAGCAGCTGTGACGACACAAGAGCCTGAAATGACAGCACCACCGCAAAAATGTGTTTTGATTGATCCAAATAAGGAAATTTTCTGAAGAGAGGCTTGATACGGAAATTCACCGTGAACGGCAGGTCTTCCTCCCACAATCCGACTATCATCCGGCACATTATATTTTCTTAGAAGGTCCTCCTTCTCTTCTTCCCCCAAAAGACTTGAAGGTAATCGGGAAACATAACCGTACACAAAGAATGACTCTATTTGGATGGATAAGAAAACATGAATAACGTAAGTAACAACTTAAATACCACTTACTGCTAAATCCTATTTAGTAGCCCCTGTAAAATTGTTATACATTAAATAGGAAATTCCCGGTATGTACAAAAAGTTATTATATTTTAAATTAAAGAATACAAAAACGAAAATGTACAAACTTGTGCCAAAAATTACAGCCAGAATACAGGCAGCAATTAAAAGTTTTATCACACGAAATAAATCCATTGGTTCCTTTTAAAATTTTAAATGTAAATTAATGAAAGAGGGTGATTTCTTCAATTCCAAGTACCTATTTTGTAAAATTTGCTACAGACTGACAGACTTGCTAAGGGAAAAGTCTGAGTCAAAATGAACCCTCCCACCTTCCATTCCAACATGGAAGTAATTTTGGAATCAGGTAAGCTTTCCAAGTACTCAGCTCAGCATTAGAAGTTGACCCCTGGCTCAACCGTCTCCACTTCCGTATTTAATTGCCTATACATTTCTATTTGTTGGAGCTTCTACCAATTTAGACATGAATACAGGCAGGCAAACCCCTTATTGTTAGTTCTGCTGGACACGTTTAATAGAGTTACTGTTATTCCTTTAAATATTATTTTCTTAACACGTGTAATTATTATCACTCAAAAACTACCTACCTACATATGTACATACGTGGAACGGTGTACGATGGACCCTTGTACCTGTAATAAAGCTTTGCATTGTATAGTATACCCCTAGAATTTAGTCACATTTCCTTGCGCTTATGGCATCCATTTGTCCATCATTGGGCATGGACAAGTAATGGAACGTTACACTATGAAGTTGTAACGGGGTAACAAGAAAAGTAGTGCATTTTATTTAAATCTCAAAAGTAATGCTATTTTCTACGTTAAAATATATCCAATCCTCTCCGTACGTCTAGAAGTATTATTAGAATATTTCAGGTAACTTCTAACCCAATATATGTAAACAGCTCCACCCATCCCTTATAAGGATACCATGCACCTAGCTACATATTTGCATTGTTACTTGTTACTATATTTACCGCAATATTCATGGAAATGTTTCATTCAACCACCAAAATGTAAGGCTTAATTAAGACAAATTCTACTCTGCATGTCCACGTAGAAACTTAAATTAACAATGAAATATGCCACACAAACAATAATGTTTAAAGACCATCCGCAAGTATATTACAATAAGCGCGAACCGAAGTTTAAGTTAGGTATTTGTCATTTGGTTATTAATTTTGACCTGGATGTAATTATAACGTCAATTGAGGCAGAACCTTTTAAAGATAAAATAGAATCAGAAAAAGATTATGCATTTGCTCAGGCAGTTGCTCGCAAAAATAGCAACTCAGTGTCATAAGTATTCGTCTTGTGCTTTCGTAAGACTTTCATAATTCAACATATCGACAATAAAAATTAAATCATAAAGGCTCCTAATTCTAAAATTGTAAAAATACATGCATGCTGTTAGAAGTTAGAATTGATTTGGCTGGCAGCTCTGTTTCTTCAAAATTACATTCAATTTATTAATTCATTTGAATCAGAGCAGAACAGTTTTGGAATGGGGGTCATGAAAATTGAAATGTCTTAAAATCGTCTGCTATCAGGAATATGATAGCTGGGTGATTGAACAAAGGGCCGAGCTTGGAAACAAAACGAAACTACTGCCAGATATTTAGGACTGGCCCTGATTTTGCTACTGTGCAAATCTTATTATATTATCAAGTATTCAGTAATAACAATGACTTTTAAAACGTTGGGTGTATGTAAGAAATTATGCAAGTCACGATTTTGCAACATTTTAATTTTAGTAGTTTGATACTTTTATTGCATAAAGTAAGTACGACATTAAATAATCAGGGTAGGATAATATGCAGTATACATCATTTATTTAAAGATTTGATGTCATTGATTCTTCTGATAATAAATGAAATAACTGTGTTATATATTATTTAAAATGTATTGAATCCTTTTGAATTTTTTCCGTTGTATATTTTGGTTGCAGGATTCTGAGTATCGATCTTAATTTCGTATAGGATTATATTCAATACTTGGTTCACACATGCTAGAGATCCATTTAGTAAAATGAGATACTTCAGTATAGACGCCAGGGTAGCCTGGACGAGCACATCCATAGCCCCAGGAGACAATGCCCACAAGCACACCTCGAGAGATCAATGGCCCACCGCTGTCCCCCTATTAATATAGTAATGCATTAATTTCACAGTCAATTTTGTATTTCATGGCGTTGTTTTGACGGCCGACATGTAATTAAATGTCACCATTTTGACATGAATGGTCTGTTATACGATACCTGACAAGAATCTTTGCCGCCCTCCGCAAGTCCTGCACATATCATGCTTCCGGTGATTTGTTGAGTATTGTAATTATATTTGCAAGTGTCTTGACTGACAATTGGAACAGTGACATATCGTAGGACACTGGACACTCGGCCTCCTTCTTCTTGAGTCCCCCAGCCGCTCACCTGGCAACTGGTTGCAATTGGAAACTTGTCATCTTGGCTTAATATTGGGATGGGCTGGACGTGCTCCGAGAAAACGATTGGATACTCCACCTTCAAAAATACAAATAAATAATCACCCAAAGAATGAAAATTGCAACAGAGAAAAACTAAATGAATGCATTCTTAAACATTCAGTGAAAATACTGACCTGAAGTAATGCAACGTCATTGTCGACGGTTGATGAAACATAGCCCTCATGGGAAATGACACGAGTCACATTATATTTAGCACCGAATGGACTTTTACCACGTAGATCGATGGAGCCCACCAGTACAATAATTCCAGATGCCCGTCTCCTGTTAAAACATTCTCGGAGCATTAATTACTACTAAAAAGAGAATTGGCTACCCGCAAGCCAACAACGCACACAGGGAAGTACCTAATTACAAACGACCAAATACTTTAAAAACAATTAACATACCCAGCAACACAGTGAGCTGCAGTAATTATGAAATTCTGATTGAGAATGGCACCCCCACAATAATGTGAAGATCTTCCACTGCTCGATTTCCTTTGCAAGGAGACCTGATGCTTAAATTGTCCAACTTTGGCTTCCTCTCCTCCCACGATCCGATCTTCATCAGGAGGGTAATTTAAGTACTCACTAAATTCCGGTCGAGATGACAAGCTGTCAGGAAATCGGGGCAATGAGGCGTGTCCTAGAAATTAAAATTTATTTAGGAACGCTTTTTTAATTGCTCAAGAACTGCAAACTGCAAATTCACGCAACTTACTTCCATCCTACTTTTAGAATAAAACATAATACAGAAGGCAGAAACAAGATACATAACAGCAATTTTTTGGACTATTACTACTACTACTACTGTACTGATTTTAAAGCAACCGAAATTTGTTTTTTGAAATTGTAAAGATCAATCAGACTTACCCAATGCAATCAGCATGCAACAAATGTACAGCTTTGAAAATTTGACTGAAACCATTTTAATGTTTGTTTGAGGAATTTCAAGACAAGACTAACATTCCCTGTTCATTTTATAGCAGCCCATTAGCTGGAAATTTTCCATACGTCCAAATAAACCCCAAGATTGTGTATTTAAAAACCCAAAATTTTTATTGTGCTAGTGTCTATTTCTGTTCAGGACTGGTCAACGCCCGGAGCTCGATGATGCGATGCATGGTGTAAATCCCAATATTCTCATTGTTGTATTTTATTTACTGGAACTTGGAATCCCAGACTTTAACCAGAACCCTTTCATTCATTTTTAACGTCAGCTTTCACATCTCCGGATTCCAGGTACTGGACTGTACTTACATACAAAGCATTTTTTTTATTCTTACCTTGCATGCATGTACCTTTTCTAAACCCAAAGCAAAAATCCCTTTCCATTCTTTTTTTAAAAAACGAGGCTACATAAGTATAAAGTACAAAGCACCAGCTTAAACAAGGTAGAAATAGGAACCATCCGAGTGTGATTTTCTTAGTATGGAGGTAGCTACTTAAAAAATCAGTCTAATCCAAAATGAAACTATTTGCCTTCGAACGTGGTCAAGTAGCAGCTGCAAGCCATATGTATTTTCTTATCTTTAACCGACCTATTGTTTTAAGAAGGTCTTCCCATTTTCACGTACCCATGTATAGTAATTGTGTATAGTAAATATAAAAAAAAAGTGCACAATGAAAAAAGGGAACAGTATAATCTTTTATTTAAACTTCGAAGCACATTTTTATTCTTGTAGTATTAAATACATCTGATCCGTACCTTTATTTTTCCTGGTTTTTTAAGCTTAATGCATTACTATACTGTGTGCACCATGCCTAGACGAACGCTTCCATCAATTGCCATATAAATAGCACAATTATATTTAGAGCCTGAGAAAAGAGTTGTGAGTTAAAGTTTGAATATAAATCTAGTCATCATAATATTCATGTAAAAAGGAATCGAATTACATTGTATCTACTACATGCTAAACATCATTCACCGGACCCGACTCGGATCAGTCCTCTACAGTCTACAGCCCTACACAATCTTTAAGAAACAAAAAAGTATCAAAACCGATTTTGTGAACATATTATGTAGTTACAAATTAAGCTGTCCATTCTTGCACTGTTCCTATACAATGCATCATTATTTTATTAAATGTCATATAGAATCCCTCCGATGACTACACATTATGTATGGCTACAATAATAATCACTACAATTATACAGAAATATTATATGATATTATGTTTGCACAAGTCGAAAGTCGAAGCTACAAATGTAATAATATATATGTATATATATATATACCATAATTACATATTCTTTACTTTTATATGTAGTTAAATAATGCAGTTATGTAAGCACATTGTACTTGTGTGTAATAATAATGTGTGAGTCGAAATTGGGTGAATGTACGACATTATTTTATTTCTTATTCAAGTAAATGCACATCAAATGTTTCTTAAAATGCAAACGTCGTGTCCAGACTTTTCTTCTACATGTAGTTGCCTATCATAAATAGATAAATACTTGTGTTTTTTAAACCATTTACCGATATATTATTAATATTATTAGTCTACACGCATCTAAGCCTACATCTTACACTATACTAGTCGACTACTACATAACTAGACTAAATATTTATTATCTATATTTATATTAAAACCTTATATTTTTAAATAGATAATCGTACTGATGATGATTACATGCTAGTTTGTACACAACATACAAATAGTAATTCATTAAATAATGTAATATTTATTTTTACTACCTTAAGTATAATCTTAAGTTTTAAAAACAATTCTCTACAGAGGTATATCGTTTTCATTTGAACAAAGACATTCCTCACAGCACTGTACTTTCTTGACAGAATCAGTAATCTGTGGTTAACAGTACGTTTGGTTTTTATTTTTATTTATGTTCTTCTACAACTCTACACTGCTACATACATATGTACAGCCCACTTTACTATACAGGAGTCACCTACAGTGCAACTCTCCCAACAAAAATGATCTAGTTAAGTAAGTAACTCAATAATTATTGTAAGTCTAGTGCTCTTGGTGTGTGTATATTGGTAATTGTAATCATAATTTATTATAGTTGTACATAGCATTTATAGATGCCATTAAAAAATGTTATGAGTTGAATGCAAAAGAAAATAAAACAAAAGACAACATGAAGGGACACATGATGTGAGTCAAAATCCCATCAAAGAAATGTAGTAAAGACTTAAAGGCTATCGAATTTTATATCCCATTGCATCAAAAGCACAACGGACAGACACTTGACAATTTTTATTCCTATTTTGAAACGTCTTAATTAATATGTAACAATGTGTTTTTTTTCATCTTTTTTTTTCCATATATATATTACAATTACTTTTTTGTATATTTTAAGTCAATCTGTTAACTACGATCATAAATAGCTAAACACAGATTATTTATGGATTAATTTATAAACTTGATTCACTCTTCAACTCTTTCGCGCACATAAAAATCAATCAATCAATCAATCAGCCAACCAACCAAACATTTACACACACAAAATTCATTTTTTCCTCTTTTTTTTTCATAATCAACATTGAAATTTTTAAAAAAGACTTATTCATATTCTTCAATTGATAACTTTTGGAAAGCCGGGCAGTCGGAATTAGAATATTATGCTTTTGAAATAACATACTAATTATTATGAATTTAAAATGATATTTGTTAACAAAGGATTTTTTTTTCTTCTTCTGCCGTCTATATATAATTTTAGCACACTCACTCCATTACACATTTATATACGCTATCCCTGGTTTTGTTTCTTGAATTAATAGTCATCAAAATTGTTTATTAGTATGGAGATACGTACGATACAAACTAACTGGTACACGGTATAGAGTCAATGGTCAACGCAACTGAAATACGTAGTTTTGTGTAATAATAATCATAATTGCAATGATATATAATAATATTAAATAGAAGACACACTGAAGTGAAGCTGAAGTGACTTTGGTATTTTGGTTACATTTTGTAGGTTGACACAAACATTGATGTATAATAATTACATAAAAAATATTTTTCCTATCTGTAGTAACTGAGATGTAGAGGGAAGTTGAAGATGATCTTTGTGGAATAATAATAATAATAAAACTATTATTATATTTTGTTGCTTTGCTTTATTTTATATATTATTATTATTTATGTATATATGTAATAAGATTAATAGAATCGGAAGCCTTTGAAAATTTCCATTTTTTCCTTTTTTTGCAATGCATTATCGGTACTATTGTATATTTTCTTGTTTTGTATTATAATTTACCATTCATTCCCCTCATACTGGATGTACCATACTATAGTTTTGTTTTTAATCATAATTCACATAAATATAAGTCACTCCAGCTAAATGAATATTTTATAGCATTGGTTTTTAAAGCCACTTCCCCCTCCCTACTATTCCTATTCCCTGCTGCTTTAATATGTTGTCTTTACTTAACCTACGAGAAAAAAAACAATAATCTTCTTATCTTAAATAAATTCTACCAATGAACTAATGTGTACTTTTTGATATAAAATAGAAAATAAACATACTGAATAGCTAAACAATGTTGTTGTGTATGTACAACATGTACATACATTCAAACTATTCCCTGGCTTCTTGACGCAATGATTTTTCTGATGATTTTGATTTTCTCTCTTTTTTTTTTCTTCTTCACTCCTCCTAATCTCAATGACTAATTAAACTTATATGTAAAATTTTCAATTCATATCTCAATATTATTATCAATAGACTATACTAATCTTACCTAGATTCTTAAATCTAGAACTTAAACACAAATCAAACTGCATTTTCATAATTTGTACAATTACAGAGGCTTATCCTACATATTTATAGACATCATTATTTTTAACACATCTAGTAATTATTATTACTTATTTGGATATTTGTTGTTGTAACATATTGCAAATAATAATGTATAATAGTAAATGCCTTTCAATTTCGTCCTAGTTTCTTTGTATTTTTTTTTGAAAAAAAATTAAGTTAATAAATGAACAAAAAAGACAAACTACCTTAAAACTATTTCGGTTAATTTAATTTGCTACCTTTTGAACTTGAAAAAGAACATATTTTTAGTATCTCCTTGTATGTCTGTTGTTGTATTGTATATATGTATATATTTCATCGTATTATGTATGTAAATGTATACTTTGGGATTTTCAGCTACGTTATTGTTAAAATTAAACCCTAAATAAATTAGAACTCATGGCTAACTCAAAAATAAAGGTCAAAATGCAAATTATTCATGTTTAAGTATATATAATATTCATATACTCTATACTACATGTACTGTACTATAATTAACTGTTAAATATCCTTGCTTCATTACGTGTAGCTTAGTAATGATTAACTGAAAATAATAACTATAAGTACATTGTTGTATCTTGTATCTCTTGTTGTATTATATTGTAAATATATGGTCACAGGGACCCCTGACAAAAAAATTGTAGAGTAGGTAAATTATACTATTCTTTATATCTACGAAATCAAGATATTTGGTTTGTATTGTAGAATGAAACTCATACTAAAAATATTTTCATGATTGAAAATAATGTTTTCATTACCAACTAATGAACATTATTGTTATTTTGTGAAAAAAAAAAACAAGACAGAAACAAAAAAAATTCATTTATTTTTTTCCAATTTCCTCTCTAGAAGATGACCTGTTCTGACATTCTAAGATCATCAGAAAGGTCAAAGGTTGTTTTAGGTAATCATAACTCAAGCCTGCTGATGATGTCCTTGACTCTGTTGAGGAATGGAGCGAAATGAACCGAGTTAGCCTCTTGCATGGCCTTCACTTCATTCATATATTTGTCAATCGTATGTATATTGGGGGGTTCATGAGTCCCGGGTAGTGGCAGCGAAGCAAAGCTCGAGGCCAAGACACTTCGCAGTCGATTCAAATTTTGACTCAACATTTCATTCTGAAGTTTTTGCTGTCTCATTTCATGTTCCATCCGTTCAATCTCAGCTTGCATTTGCTCCACGTGCTTCTGCAACGTTGAATTCTGCTCTTCACATTCTGCTACTGTTTTTCTCAGGGCTCGTAACTCCAGTTCTCTCGCTACATACACGAAAAAATTCAAAACAGACAGAAAACGATTAGTGACTCTTCCTGAGGTCGGAGCACGGTCTATGCATCTCTTCGCATAGGTATTCAACTTACATAAACACACGGTATGTTATAATTTATGTCACATAACCGTTTTTAAAAAACAACACGGAAAACGCATGCAACAAATTATTCATAACATTTATTTTACCATAAAAATAGTTTTACAGAGCTGATGACTGAGTGTTATAGTATCTTAGAATTGTTATAGTGTAAAAGAGATAAAACCGGTTCTCACATAAGCTCGATCATCACATTATCATTATCATCATTATTATTATGCCATGCAGTAGAACTAGGTACATTACGTATTACGTGATACGATACTGCACGAGTTTTTTTCCTTTTTGTCCCCCTGCATCAAGTCAATTCATAACTATCCAAAGATTCTATCCAAAACATCTATATAATTTAACATCCAACATCTACTACACTCATTTCATTTTCATTGATAATAATATATTATTTTCGCATTATTATCTAATCTACACTGCGTACACAAAACAACGCTAAACACTAAACTACTGAATCAACCACTACGATCTAGCAGCAATACTACTTAGCAATTGTGTATAAAATAACTTACACACGAATCAGTCACTCAAAAAGTGCTCATCTGTACTGGCAACGCTATCAAATATGTCAAAATGCCATAATACCTCATCACAATGCGCAATGATAAGGTCGCACAGACTCAAGAGGTGTGTGTGTGTATGTATTCCTATTCATTCCGTTGTGCAAATATTATAATCTCAGTCCAAACCTGAAGCAACGGCAAGGCAACGGGCAAACATGGACACGCAAAACTCGGTAACAGTACAGTACCGACCGACATTATGTAAAATTAATAAATAATAAAGTACGAGTATCAAGCAGCTGTCGCTAAAATAAGTAGATCTATTACGCCGAATAAAAAAATTAGTGCGTAATGAGCCATGGCATAATAAAGTGTTGAGGTGTAAATGACCCACCTTTGTTGTGGTCGAGAAATTCCTCGGTAAAGATAGGGATCTCCATGCCTGAATCATGGTTCAAGTGACCCGGTCGGTTCATCATGTTCATGCCTCCTCCTCCTCCTCCGCCACCACCACCTCCCCCTGCGATAGAACCCATATGTCCAAATGAAGTATTAGTACCAGGACCAGATATGTTCATGTCCAGAGGAGTACTTTGCTGACCTGAATGATTTCCCATCGGATTCTTCTTTTTCCTCTTGTTCATCGTTTTGTACGACTCAGTCTTCTTGTACGCGCTCATCTCTCGCTCGTAATTCTGCTTGTCTGCCTCGGCGGAGTCCAAGTATTTCTGGGGAAACATTAATAATAATCATCCGTCAGTTCATTCTAGGATTGCAATTGCATAATATTCCAGGAAACCCACATCATTTCAAGAATCACAAGTACGGCAACATCACAGCTGTACAGCACACAAATTCTCCAGCCCGCTCACAGAACTACCATGCGTACTCTAACTAACAATAAGCATCCACTTCTTCACTACTTCACTCCAGACTCCTCCAGTTCCAGCACATACATGCATTCAGCGTCAGCCACTGCCTGGAAAATCCATAAGCACACGGCATCCTCCGCTTTCTTCATGTACATGCATACGTATGGAGAGTATGGACAGACCATCATCGTCATGTGAGTCCTCCTACTCTACGGCCAGGGCCACATACGTGTACCTACGCCTAAACCTATCAATCAATATGTACACAGACTTGAGACGCCCACTGGTGAAGCCTATAGCAAATTCAGCTGCTCCTACTATCGACTAGTGAGTATACTGCGTAGCAGCTTTTTTTATCCAGCGTCCAACTCCTATGGCTTTATTATCTGGCAGAACTCTCCTCACTCTACTTTACTACTACGAGTCCAATGCATGTTTTCTGGAGCTTTTTATGTAATCTTATCGACAGCCCTCAATTGAATCCACGATGCCTGTTGTCGTAGCGTAAGTAAACACATGTGTATGCTCGCACTCCCAACAACGCCTGCTATCCCCCACGCTATACCAGACTCATCTACTCATCTCCACTTTGGGTACCTACCTAGAGTCTTGAATGAAAACTGAACACTGGAAAATAAGTCAAATACAGTTTGAAACTGACGAAGAAGTGGCGACGATATGCACACATACAGAAAAGACAGTCATTCCCAACCCTCAATTTAATTATTACTATCACTAAAGAAATAAAATGATTATTACTTGTTTGATGTCACGATCCATGTTGTTCCACTCTTGTGCCAACTGCCGAATAATCTCATAAAAAGGCATCTCCGGATACATAGATCGCAACTGGTCACGTCTTTCTCGCATGTACACGTAATAGCCTGCAAAGAATACATCCTTCACATTAGAAGCAGTTCTTTTAGGTTCCAGCAGTCATTATTTCTTAGGCTGCACCATGATTTCCATTGCACCTTCATCATTTTTTCTGACTGTACAGAATAACTTTAAAAAAAAACAATACTGAAATCAATTTGTTCTAACCGGAAAATCGACGCTGCTTGGGTGCATTTGGATCAGGCTTCTTGTACACTTTCTTTTTCGGCCAGGATTTTTTATTTGAGGATTTATTAGGCGTATTGGGTCCTTCATTCCCACTTCCAGCTCCATGACCTGTCATACCCGAAGTGCTCTCACCGCCACTATTACTGCCCTGATTGGAATTTCCACCACCCGAGACTCCGCTCGTACCCGGTGCACTTTGATTTTGTCCTTGTTGCTGCTGCTGGGCCGGATGAGCTGGAGGAGGCTGCTGTTGAGGCGGTCCCACCGTCATCCCGCCACCCTCCGTATGATGTGGAGGACCTGAGTGCTGCGGTGGTGGTGGGGGCATCATGGTTGGTGGCAAATACGGCTGGTGATAGCCATTCGGATTCATTGACATGTCCATTATTGGTGGACCATTTATGTTCATACTGTCGAGTGTTTAAAGGGTCTGTCTGCCTCGTCTGTTGATATACCCGAAAAAATATTCATTTAAAAGGTCGGCTTTGGAACATAAGTCATAAGCTATTTACCTAGTTGAAGTGGTAAATTATAATAAAGGCAAAAATACGTCCACAACTTTAATCTTTTTTCAACTTAGTCGTCTTCGAATCGAACTGGGTACTAGATCAAAGGCGACGCATCCCTATCACTACATATTTCGTTAAAATGCGTAACGCTAATCGATAAATGAAAACATGTGACTGCATGTGACATTATCGAAAGAAGCTCAATAGCAACGTTGTGCAAAACCACTGCGGAGCCGCCATCAACTCAACAAGAAGTCATACCTCTACATAGCATCATCCTTCGTACATCTACAACAACTCCACCACACAAGCCACCAGCGTTACTAATAAAAACACTGCAATAAACTCAAAAATAATGCATGTCCTATAAAGTTTTAGCGCGGGATGCTCTCCTACACCTACTTACAACCAGTCATTAGAGAGGATGTGCAGCGTGAACTTATAAAAATCCTACAACTGTAGTAAATGAATAGTAAAAGTGATGAATGTAAAAATTGAAACATATAATAATACTCACAACTCAACCACCGTAATTTCTGCTCGTAGAATACCTACCTCATTCCACTGATTCCTTTCCACCTTTGTCGTGTTCTCAACCCTACCAGTGTACTAAAACTATATCTCGGAGTAGACCATCGTGATAGCACAATATATTATTATGATTATTACTATTATAGCACCGAAATGTAAACAAAACGCCTATGCATATGAAACGGAGAGATGCAGACAATATTATGACCGCGTACCTCATATCCCCCCTTCCTCGTTAAAGTCAAGTCCGTAATATACTTCGACTAGTACACATAGACAGTCCTGTCGACACACATGATATGGGAATATTATGAGAATTGCAAGTATTCCGTCCACGAGAGATGTGTAAACTGTAAACCTTCTTCTTTCGAGTCTAATAGCGCTCTTGTAAATTCGTATAAAACTTAATAGAATATAGCAAATCCGACGTGTAAAGTGCAGATACAAGAGTTCTTCTAGTGCGTCCGTCCTCCGCGTGCATGTATAATGCGCGGTCGAAGTAGAGACTCACTCCACAAACAACTCCAAACTCATCAAAATCCTGGAACACATTTCTCCCTTTGACTCCCTCAACATTTCCAAAATAAAGAAGAGTACAAATCCAAAAAAAAAGAGTCGAGAATACAAAATAAATTATAAATCACTTCCTAACATCAACAAGTCCTCCGATTCCAAAAAAAAATCCTTCAAAATGTGTTCACGAACACTGCACTACCGCTATCACCCAGTAAAGTATTTACACCTAAAAAATACAGTCAACATTGAAGTACCCAGTTTTTCGATTTAGACTCACTGACGACTTGACTGTCGTCGACTTGAGAAAGAAAAAGCCAAAAAAAAAAAGAAAAGAAAAAAACACACAAATAATAATTAACACCAAACGTGCACAGACCACTTCCAACTTCCACCAACTGCGTAAATTAATTATGTTAAAGAATAAAAAAAAAAAAAGTTGGTAGAAACTACAAATGAATGAAATAGTTGGCTTACCTCGAGGAGAACTCTGAAGCTCTCTACCTACTTTTGATTTCTGTGTGTCCTACTAAAATAAAAGAAAAACTTAACCAAACTTGAACTTGACAAGTTTCCTTTTTTTCCCCCTTAACTGCTTTTGTTGTATCCTTTGGCTTGTTTAGTTGTTAGTTCCTTAACTGGCTTACGCTCCTCTCTTCACAAAAATTTCTTTCACTCCCTCCCAAACACGAGACAAAAATTGACAAGAAACGAAACCAACAACAGAACAGTAACAGTAGAAACAGCCAACAACAGACAGTACAGTATACAGTCGTCAAGTTCTTCCCTCCAAAAATAACAAGAATTTTTTTCCTTCTTCTTCTTTCAAAATCCCCTAACTAATTCTTGGGAATTTTGATTGATTGATTGATTGATTGCTGTCTCACTTTTTGGATGGAGAGAGAAGGACGAGGAGTAAACAAAAACTGAAAAAGACGTTGAATCATTCAGTAAACTATGAAACTAAATCAACTTGGACACGACGGATGACCCAGGAATAACGTTGAAACTTGAAACTTGTTCTTTTTGATATTTTGTTTGATTTGATGTCTTGCGTGTGTTTAAAATGTACAGATATCAAATATAGATGATAGATAATTTTGATTTGAAACCCGTCACCCGGATAGATCTATCTATCTCTCCATGTATATAGGTAGGCAATTATATGACTGATTTTGATTTGATGATGATTCAATGATTCCTCTGGTTCTCTTGGGCTCTCTCGTATATGTTGTTGGCGTCTTCTTGTTGTTCATCCATCAGCCCTATAAGCCAATGAAGGAACTTGCCATTGGGTTTAGACTTGAGACCCGAGAAACAACTGTGTGATCAATTTTCAAATGAGTCGTTCACGAAAAAAAAAATCGGATGATCAAAGTGAGAAAAATTCCTATTTCCTTACGATTTCAATTGAATTTAAGATTTATAGTGTTGTTATTATTATTATATGATGTGTTGTTGTGGTGTGTGTGTACGTTGTACTGTGTAATAATAAAAAGTCTATATCATAATATGTTTTTCCTACTCACTCTCTACTCTTCTCGTCCCTTTTAGCTTCACTATAATCTTATAAGTATAAAAAGGATGGCAAGTGAGCTGAAGGAATATGGATGGCTACTAGGCTAGGCAAGCCTAGGCTTGTTTCCACGATCATAATATGGATTGTGTGTGTGTTTTTACAGGGGGACCGACTCATGGCTGCCAACAACTACTCTCGACAACCCCCAAAGACTCAGCTCACAATCCCTTCCCTCTCTCTCTCTCTCCTCTAGCTTCGTCGTCACACATATACTGCCAACAACCAACTCCACTCTTCCAGTCAACCAGGGGGCCTTCGGACCATGACGTCCCCATCACTTTTTAACAACCCACAAACGCCACCCCCCTTCGCACTTTTTTTTGCTAATTTTTAAGAAAATTTTTAGATTTTGATCTTTTTAAAAACGCAAATGCTTAGATTTTGATTTTTTTAAAAGAGAATTTTAGTTTATGCACTTTTTTAAAACGGGAATTTTTAGTTTTTGCTCTGAATTAAAACGGGAATTGTTATTGCTCCTTTTTAAAACGGGAATTTTTATTGCTCTTTTTTAAAACGGAAATTTTAGATTTTGCTATTTTTTAAAAAGGGAGTTGTAGATTTTTATCTTTTTTAAAACGGGAATTTTAGATTTTGCTATTTTTTAAAAAGGGAGTTGTAGATTTTTATCTTTTTTAAAACGGGAATTTTAGAGTTTGCTATTTTTTAAAAAGGGAATTTTAGATTTTGCTCTTTTTTAGAAAGTGAATTTTTACATTTTCCTTTCTTTAATAGGGAACTTTAGATCTGGCTCTTTTTAATACGGCAATTTTAGATTTTCATAATTTTAAAAAAAGATAATTTTAGATTTTCCTAATTTTAAAAAGGTAATTTTATATTTTCCTAATTTAAAAAAAGGTAATTTCAGTTTTTCCTAATTTTGAAAAAGGTAATTTTATATTTTCCTGATTTAAAAAAAGGTAATTTCAGCTTTTCCTAGTTTTGAAAAAGGTAATTTCAGATTTTCCAAATTTAAAAAAATAAACTTTTAGATTTTGCTATTCCTAAAAAAGGAAATTT
This sequence comes from Dicyrtoma fusca, assembly GCA_034695205.1. Classification (NCBI taxonomy): domain Eukaryota; kingdom Metazoa; phylum Arthropoda; class Collembola; order Symphypleona; family Dicyrtomidae; genus Dicyrtoma; species Dicyrtoma fusca. Next base: position 25,915 of record JAQFZC010000492.1, read on the forward strand.
CAGATTTTATTGATTTTAAACAAGGAAATTTTAGATTTTGCTAATTTTAAAAAGGAAGTTTTAGATTCTGCATTTTGTTTTTTGTAAAAAACATTTTTGTACGGCTTGAAACGCTACCATAATATATTTTACCTTTTCAAAGCTATTTTTGCTCACCATCTCGAATGTTTTCTGTCATTTCCGCTAGTCTCCCTGGTTTGATTTTAAAATTGGCACAATGAGTTCTCTACTAAAATACTTCCTCTACCTAGGACCTACTGAATACTGAATGCAGGTGCCCGTATTGTTTTTTACTTTAATAATACCTCTTCCTGCTGTGATATGAAAACTGCAGTTCCTAAATATTTTGGTTTTCCCCACCGAACCCCTAATTGTGGGCTTAAATAAAAAAAAATAATGCTGAAGAAAGCTGGGTAGAGAACTTAAACTTAATGAGACCTACATTGAAAATTAGGTAGAGGAGATATTCTTAGTAGAGAACATACGAGATGCGTATTCTCTCGTTTAACCCACGTGGTATGCCGTCATCTTTGGAAGATCCCTTTCGGTCGGCTTCCTCCTTCGTCTTCAGTCACTTCCATACGTACATACGCATAGATATGTACACAGCCATGTACAATTCTACACTGGCTTGGCTTCCATACAAATACACAAGTACTTTAACACGATCTCGATTTCGATTCAGTTATACATATACAATACGCTCTCTCTATCTCTATCCTCTTCTATCATCATCTACGTAGCATGTATGTAGCATCAAATATACTCACTTTACTATCAAAAAGCGTAGTGATATAATTTATATATGCATGCCCCCATATGTACGTCTACAATATTGGAAAAAAACAGAAACGTTGGTTTGCTTTTGCTTTTGGTAGAGTTCTAAAGTTCTAGTTAGTAGTTCGTTCGTAGCACTCGTAGCAGCGTAGCTCGTAGCTGCAGATTGTGATTGTATAGATGTACTTTTATTACCTACACTCCTACCTTTTAAAACGTTCATGTGCATAAATCGACGTCCGTATGTATGAGCCTTGTCAGGGTGTAGCAAGCCCGGATAGGAGTGCAGTGCAGTTTAGTTAGTGACGAGTGAGTTTAGTAGTGTAAAACTGGGGCCTGTGCACATATTACATATGTATAAGATGTAGTAGGGATACTATAGGTGGTTGCGTAGAGTGCTTTAAAAAAAGGTCGCATAGTCTATAGGTGCATATTTACGCATTTTCATAAATGCATACATGGGATGATTGTTTGATGCACTTCTTACAAAGATGCTGTGATCTGCGTTTTCAAAAACGAGGTAAACAAGAATAGCTATACTTAGGGCTTGTGTATCGTATACTGAGTCTGTTGGGCTATCCTCGATGGAGGAGATCATCGACTTTGTTTTGTTTGAAAAAGTTTGTCTTTCTACCATTAACTACGCTTTTTAGAGGCGTGGACATCATGGCTATTTAAGTTTTAAAAAACAGATGCCAAAATATCGTCGGGGAAAATGCAATTTGGTATAAGACCCATGTGAACTCAGGACGTAGGTCAAAAACACGTGTGCTTACACGCTGATTGTGAGTGTCGTCGGTGAACAAGCATGAACCTAAAAATAAGTATCTCATTTGTTTTTTTACTACAACAAGAATGCGTAGTAAATTGCCCCCGCTTCCGAGTTCTGTAATTCGCAAATAGTTTAAAGAGATTCAGTTTTCAATAATCATTTAAATAGTTTGCATTCACAACTTTCTGAGGCGGGACCTATTCACTATAAAAATCCTGCGTAGTAAAAATGTAACTTGTTTTGTAGGTCGCGGGGTAAGTCAATTCCCAACTTAACATTGTGACGTAAGTCCTGCGTCACTTTAACGTCCGTTTGACGCAGGTCCAACCAATAAACTTTTTGAATATTTGTTTTCACATAGTGCAAATACTCCTTTGATTTTCAGTTCACGTGTAAAAGCATCCCTTTGACAGATGATTTTAAAACCATATTATTTACCGTTACTCATCGCAGCAGTGTAAAATCCCATTTTACTTCCCGTTCAGAAACGTTTAAATAGAGACCAAAAAAACGCTCAAAAATGAGTTTGGTATTCCCAAAATAATGTATCAATTAGCCGGGTGTCTATTTTTAAAAGGTAATTAGAGGTTTCACATTGTAAGAAATGTTCAAAAGTGCGTGTTTACACTTACTGTGCAGGTAAACAAATATGTAAAACTATGATTGTTTGGACATGGGTGACTTAGGTCAAAATACTTTTAAATGGGGACTGGGTTTAAGTAAGGACTGGGTTAAGGGACATTTCTATAATTTTTCATCAAAGGTTAGTATGTATTTCGTGGGTGAAAATGTATTATTGTAATGTAACCCTAGCGAGACCAAAAGCATTCAAACGCAAGTCTAGCGCCGGCTTAAGTTTGGCTTATACAAGTCGTTGCCACTACTCATGGAGTGCTATGAAATGGCATTACCTAGGTGGTTAAATAGTAGACTTGTGCCAAAACTTGTGATTTTGGTCGCGCACTGCCCTTAGTACTCCTTGCCATTTTCTTCGAGTGCAAAACGCAAAAGGACGTACACATAAAAATGGCAAACTGGGTAATATTGACTTACGTATTACAGTAGTTTTAGTTCCGCACTGGTCTTACCTAATAATACTTATTTTTTAAAAGTGCAAAACATAGTAATTTTTACTTTTCAAAAACGGTAGATAATTTAAATTGCCGATTTTCGGAAAAGAAAAATAATTTTAAAATTATTTTTTCAAAAAAATAAGCAAAACTTAATAAATAATACGGGCAACCTAAACGTCGTGCAATTTGCAAAATGGAATATTTTACATTTTTGTGAATAACTTTTACAACATGTAAAGCTTCTATACATATTTCTTCTTTGTAGCCCACATGGAAAGACGCGATTACGGAATTAGGGCATTAGAACTCTGCGGATGATCTCCATTGAGTAATCTTTTGATGTCGTAATAATTGGGAGACCCCAGCGTGCAGTGTGTCTGTGTGTACTTGAGATGCGAGCGAGTTGGGTTTGGGTAGAGAAAGAAGAAGAGGAGCGTAGATGTGTTATGCAGGATCTACTAAAAACTCGGAGCTCCGTCCTCTTTTCATTGATCCAGTCCCGCGAGGAGGTTAGCCCCTTGCCACCAATCCCTCACGCCCCGAATTCCCGCTTCCATTACAAAACTAACAACAGTGGAGGTGCTATATACAGATCTGTATATACACGGCTCCCTATAGCAGCTATAGGGTCCGTATATAAAAAGTACTTTTGGCGTTACTATAGATATATGCGTATAGCTGCCACCACCACATTCTTTTGTCTCCCTTGGGGCAGTTTGAGAAAAAACCGCCCCTTCTCTATGCCCCTCTCGAAAAATATATCATTTTATGCTTCTCTCGTTGGTCCTGCACTTGCCTCCTTATTGCTTATGCGTCTAGCAGCCCCGCTCTACGTGTAGGCTTCATTCCAAAGATACATGCGTCTACGCACCTCAATACCAACTTTACCAAGACCAACTCTAAACCCTAATACTTTTATTTTAATATCCGCTGCAGACTTCTCTCTCCTTTCATCTCCTCCAACAAAAACTCTTCCCTACTACACGGCACCCCTCAAATATCACACCGCAGACGCAACTTGGATCAAAATCAAACGTGGACATAAAATACCGAAACGTTTACTTATTTTTTAAAACATTTCCCAAAAGTCTAGTATTTTATCATTTTATGTGTTTGGACTTAAGCTGTGTTTTTAAGTACAATGCGCTACAATCTTTGAACAGTAGTATCATGTTTTTTGAAGTTTTTTAAAGCGTTTATGTATGTCTTTTACGTTTTTTTTATTGAAAGGCTAACATTATGTTTTGCTTTTATTTTTAAATCGCTATTTAAGGGATAATACTACATAGTACTATATGTGTGCATTTTTTCCATCTTTTAACATTTTTGCAAAGGGATTTTGAAAGGACCTTTTCGAACTCAAGGGGTATGACGTGATAGTTGCGATGATCCTTTTCTACTGTATACGCTTACGCCCGTAGTTTTTCCTCTCTTGGCACAGGCATCTTCTCCATTATAGAAGGACTAGGACTGTCTACGGATGCCAACACGAAGGTAGCCTAAAACCTAAAGATATAACATCATGGCTACACTACTGGCACTGGAAGGGAATATGGAGTATGGATGGATGGAAGTGTAGTCGAAAATTTCTCTATTCTATTACAAGTTTAACTTTAGGAAAAAGCCTGTGTACCCAGGGATCCAAGTATGCCAAGCCAAAGCCATGCCAGCCGTCAGGATTTATATGTACTCTTGGAAGATGTACTTTTACTATTAGGTTAGCACTGAATCGTATTATGCTGATCTGTACTGTACGGGAGTACAGCTAGAGGATCTACGTACGAATCTACTACGGCCGGAATATGTAATATGGAGAATGGAGTTGAGCCTACGACCATGTAAATACCTACAAGTAAATAATACACACCCTTATAATATTATTACCTACTTCTTTGGTGTATTTTCACTATTTCTTTCCAAGATAAAATCCTCAACTTGCCATGTAGGTACGGCACTTACTTTCTGTATCTCATATCTCTACACGGCCTAACCTTTACGCTGGATTATGATCTCGGTTAACGCAATCTTATATAATGTAGTTTGTTCGTGTTCATCGTTCATGTTCCTTACTCTCTCTGATGTTCCTTTAGTTTTAGTTCCTGTACTGTATGTTGTGTACTATTATCCTATCTCGCGTAGTAGTAGTAGTAAGTTTATGTACTGTTATTTACTCTTACTAGTTAGAGGGCTTCTGAAAAGTCTGGAGGATTGTGTGCATATAGTTATGTAACATTATTATTATGTAATGTAACATCCTGATTCCAATCCAAGTCCAACTTCCATTTCATTATTTCACATACTTTGTATGTATGGATACAAACTTGGGTACATTACTACGTCTATGTGTTAGTGGGATTCGTATTATTCTTGGCTCTATTTCTACTCAACTCTACCCGTTATCTCTCTCTCTCTCTCGACGTACACATTTTATAATGTTATGTAGTAAACTTTGCAAAAGGGTTTCAAAGTCCTAGAGTTGTAGCAAAACAACATTCAATATTGAATGTTCAAGCGTACGTAGGTATGTATATTTACCCCGTACACCTGTGGTCCAGTTGACACACATTGCATGGATATGGATCTCATTACATTACTTTTTCTATATCTGGTGTGTATGCTCTTTTATCTACTGACTACTGGAAACCAGTAAAGCACAAACTACTTTATTATGCACTCCTGTACTTTGTCCTTTTTTCATCCCACATTCACATTCTTGGTACAAAACATTATACCATTGTAGGTAGGTACCTATATGCTCCTATTTATGCACGTAGAAATTTATACAAACACTTTACTGCTTGGCAAATGACAAGTTGGTGTTCGTAGACGACGACCAAAGCACAGGTGCAGTACTCGTTAAGCTTTTATATCACGCATTAGCAGAGGAAAAAGCGTGTAGAATTTTTCTATGGATAACTTAAATATAGGTATACCTATTTACATTAATATTGTGCCTTTGATTAGCCAGCTATGATAAACCTTTTTTTTTTGTTGGAACTTAACTACTCACATACACATTGTGATTAGCATGTCATGTCAGTATATTTCATTCGAATGTGTGAACTAGTAATTAAATTAACAGCTTTAATTTTTCTTGTGTCCACTTCAGACAGTCCAGCCAGACTTCTAGTCAGACTATCAGACGTGAGGCTGCAATATGGAAATTCAAATGGCTGAGACTCTAACATACTACATTACTGTTAAGTGTTAGAGTTAAGATGTATTGCATGCTTTTCATTTTTATGATATTCGCTTGCCTTATTGCTAACCATTTACATATTTATGATTATACATTTTCTTTTTTCCCTTTAGTTCAGTGGTACGCCTTATTATACGTTCGTTCCCCCATTCATGAGCGCATACGGAGGTAGGCACGTCATTCTCTACAAGCTAGTCACTCGAGACCTACATGGGTACGCAGAGCAGGTAGCAACCACTTCAACCAAATAGCATATAATATGAAACTGTTAATTAATATGAAAATAATTTAGTTAACAAAAATTTGTTAAGTCCTGTGAACTGGCCTGCCCGAGCCTGGCACTCCTCACTACAGACAGACAGTGCAGACAGTCAAGTCAAAGGGAAAAAGAGTTGATGGATTACTAATTTAATTTTGGACAATGAGAATGTGCATGCATGCAACACAAACCATGAATGATGTTGCAAAATAGCTTTTTATATTTTACAAGCGGTCGATGCGAACAGTAAAATAGTTTGGATGGGAATATATGGACCGCATGTAGAATGAAATCACAAATACGCCCCACTACTTTTTAGTCCGGACTCCCAAATCCAATTCCAAACCCTACCTTACTACTACTACTACACTACCTATTCGAAAATTTTCGCATCTCCATCCCATCTGCAGAACGTCATAAGAAATAACGATCTTACCGCTATATGCCATACTACAGCAGAGAACTCCATACTCCAACGCAGAATAGGATTGTGAGTAGTGAGTCTACTAGTCCTCGTCTATCTAGTTTAGGCCGTCTGGTCTATGGTCTGGTCTGACTGAATGAGGTAGAATGTATAAAATGAATCTGCGTAATACTGAATCTCATTCTGGGGTGAGTGAGGAGTGAGTGAGTAATGCATTAGGCTGGTAGGTTCTAGACATAGCTATGTCTACCTGACTTGAATGAGTCAATATAAGACAAGATGCAGTAAGGAATAATTATATGTCCGCACATAGGTACCTACATACTTGTATGAATTGGTTGGCAATGGCGTCGTGTGGTATGGTGGCGGTTGGCGGTAGGATTAATGAAGCATACTTTTCTAATCATTCATCAAAGTCATCCCAGATATACTATTATCATGCCATACAAACTATAAAACCAAGATTCTCGATCGCGGGCATTGAAATGTGATGAATTTATAATATGGTCTTGCGTCTTGCACATTCTCATCCTCACTGAGAGATAAGACGAGATCACATTGTGGCGTTTGTAAGGAAAGTGAGGAAAAATGCGCGCTCTTTTCCTTCACATTGCGTGCGTAAAGTAAACGTATACTAGGTATGTGTGGTATATTGTAAAAATAGAAACTGCACTGAATACAAAATACTGAAAAACTTTAAAGTTCTTGAGACGGTGCAGTGAAACTGAATGTACTGCTATATATCCGCCTGCACAATATAAATATACATATATGTACAGAAACAAACATAGGTACCTTACATGTGTAATCCGAATCTCTACGATTGTGCAAAAATCGCATTCATGATTTCATGGTCTAGGTCGTTCTCGTTCCCAACTTCTTTAACTCTTTTCTCTTTTAAGTACATGACATTTTGGAAGCAGAGTTGTAGTAGTAGTACTGAAAGAAAGGGTGCTCAAACTATACGCATACATAAAAAGCATACAAAGAGATAATACCCTATTTAGTACATGTTTTCACCATTCACAGTTTCATGCTTCACATAGTAAATAAAATGTAATACTTACCTAAGCTACAGACTCCACTCCTACCATATCATCACATAATATATGTATACATACCTATACACGTGTTTAGCTTTGACTTTGACTTTGGAGTTTGGTTCAGTTTAGTTTGCAAAGAACTGAGTAAAACTCAGTCGACTCAGTGAACTCGAGAATACGTGGAATATCTTGATATATATATTTACATAAGAGACGCAAAACACGAGTACTACAAGAAAAATACGGTACATCTGCATTCTGCATCTCCCTCCATTTCCACTCGATGCACTATCACGTTATCGTATATTGCACTCGAGAGAGTGCAATGGAATTGTGTGTAAGTTTGTAGTTTGTATTTGTTGTACATCCTCGTTTTAGAATTCCATAGATATCATCGGAATAACATAATATATATATATATATATCTAGTAAAAGTAAATCCACATCCACTTGGCTCAAATATAGTACTGTACATCTCTAAACTAGTACTGTACTACAAACTACAAAGTACAAGTCAAAAGTGCATGTCTGCCTGTATAGGGCAAAATATAACTATACGCTATCACTATTATACACCTTTCCACTTCCACCTTGTCTCTCTCTCCGTGTCTCCTAGCCTTGGTGAGTATAAATACGTAATACTATCTCTGTATACCCATCCAAATACCCACTGACAATGGGTTGAGAAGGTATATTTATTAGGAATTCGAATTTACTACAAAATACACACTGACTCTGGACTGAGTTGAAGTTCTGAGAACTGAGAAGTAGAGTCGGAGGAGTACTCATTGAATATTGCATCCATGGCACATATATGTAGAATTATAGGCCGGGATAAGGACGGGGATTCATTGTACTTTTATAATAACACCATATCATACCATGATACCACACCACAACCATACGATACCAGTGATGGTTTTGTCATGTGCATGCCCGTACCACACACACACAACCACTATCAACCCTATGTATCTCTTTCTCTCTGTCTCTCTCTCACTCAGTCACTGGTTTTGATGTACACTTTTTTTTATAGTTACGAGAAATACTTATGTCTGCTTTAAAGTATGTGTTGAATGAATGAAGGATGATACACTATTAATTAATGAGTATAGCAACTATTTGTTGTGAGTTGCATGTACAATACAGGCATTATCCTAAATAGTACTTGGAAACTTGGAAAGAGTTAAATGGGTCTGTAGGTATGATGCACAGTCAACATTGCACGGCAAGAAAGTGAATTTATATCTGTATATAATCACACAATAAATTGAGTCACGGTAGTATAGCGTTACCTATACTACTACTTAAAGTAAGTAGAAGTTTCAGTTTGGTTCCGCTTATATAATATACTGGAGTCGAGTGATCGATGTAAAGTTCCTTCATACTAGCTATAGGCATATTGTAGGATATATAGACGTTACAACTTATCCATGGTTTGGTTTAGTTTCAGGATTTGAGTTTACAGATTCAATCGTAATGTACATATTTTTGTTATTATGTTAAAGTGTCTAGTCTACTGTAACGCTGAAGACGTAGGTGTAGCATTGTGTGACAGTATGTATATCGAAACAGAAGGTACTTAGTTTGGTACATACACCTTTGACTCAAGTATGTACGTTGCTAATTTGCTAACACACGATTTTGATAGTAAGTCTGGTGTCTCACTTGGGTATATCTGTTAAGTTGGACAAAAGGACGACAAGACTGACAAGAGATGAGAAGAGAACGACGAGGAAAGTGAATCTCATTCATAGATTTTGACTTGGTTGTTGGTAGCTCATGCATGCTTGCCTGATTCTTTAATGATCGGGCTGTGTGCTCCCTCAGTTCAACTTTTATAAGCTAAAGCCACTTTGACTTTGACTATAAAATCCTATAAAGTTTGATAATATTATATATAAAAGTTTGAAATCAAACTTGAGTCAACTTCAAAGGCTTTAGTGACGTATCCTGCGTGTATTCCACTCTATTATAGTTGTTGTGTGCACTTGACGGTTGTACTTGTATATTTTTGTAGTAAACAAACGTAACGTAACGTAACGTAAAATACACCATACATGTGACTCAATTATTCTTGCCAACTGTAGTCGGAGTCTCTGCGCTGTCGTTGTCTGTAGCTCATCTGAAGTACCTACATTGTTTATACTCTGAGCACTTTGTAAGATATATGTCTACATTAATACTACAGGTTAGTGTTAGTATTTACGACTATGACTTGAAGTTGAAATGATATTCAATTGCCTTTCCCACGCACATGTAATAATGCGATTAATTATACATGTATAGGCATTCATTCATTTCTACACACTCAGTCATAGGCCGATGCATTTACTTTTACGGAGGCTGCTGACACAATACGTATACCTATATCTATCGAGTAAGTAACTTGCTGTATTTATTCGCACACTCCGTTTTTCTTTCCATATCAGAATAACTGACCAATTTACAGAGCTTGCGGTTGAGGCATTTGCATTGGAAACAGAATATGTACATACCTATGCAATTCCTTTGACGGTCAACGTTTCTCTCGACAGTTCTATGCATCTCGTTGCATATGCCCTTATTATGCACTTAGCTTACAGTTCAAACAACCACAGTTGGATCAGAGTTTAATGCTCAAAACAATAACAACAATAAAAGCACACGAGCTGCAATTGCAACGGACACGATGCAACAACAAAAACAATAACAATACCAACTGCTTACGATGGCAACATTATTATTATCAAAGTGACAGGATACAACTATAATTATTATCACCATCAATCATTAACTCGCCGACGCCCAATAATTACCAAGGTATGTATGGAAAAGGTGTCACATTCTCATCAGTCTGCTGACTAACGGTAACGGAGATACATACACAAACAGCTGATTATGAGATAAATGTCTTATGTGCAGAAAACAAACCACATTGTTCAAGTGGCCTGCTACAATGTTCTCCGTGATTAATTGTAAGCTAACATTGGAAAAGAGTTAATTAGCGAGTTGTAAGCTTCACTGAAGTTTAAAAAGGATTTACATAGATACCATCAGCGAAATGGTTTACTTAAACACCAGCTGGTAATACGTATAACTAGGTGTACATATACGTTTACACTGATGCGCCACATAAATCTCTACCCCTTTAAATGACAGAATGTAAATACTGAATTACAAAAATAAAAGGAGTCAAAAGTCTACAAATTAAATGTATTTTGCTTTATTTGTTTGTTGTTATCTGTAATTGTATATATTGTATCTGTATTTGTGTATATATTGTATATGTAATCTTGCGCATTCGTACTTTATATTTAAATACTTTTAAACGGGATTGGATCTAGAAATAGGTATTTAAACACTGAATGAACATGATAGCTCAGTACGTAAGGGTTCGTTGATAAATTCAACAAGGTTGATAGTTTAAAGGACAACTAAAACAACAGGATAAAATTTACGATTTAAAAGACGATAAAAATAAAAATCGAAAATGGAATATTATTTTCTACACTTTTGTTATATGGTGATTTGGTTTGACACAAGATCAGAAGATCATTTAGGTACTCCGTTACATCCGTATCTCTTCTACGTCAATTATTTGCTCGCTGATGAACCAAACTTCTCGTCTTTATCGCGATCTTTTTCTTTATTTGACTGCACACTCCAACCCATGACCACTCGATCAAAACCACAAGTAAATAAATTACACTTCTGGTCATCACACCAGGCTGAGGAAGTCACCATACGGCGATGACCCTGTAACGAGTTGGTCATTATTATTGTGCTGAATTTAGTAAGTATTCTCCCAACTTCTTGGGTATAAAAACAAGCAATCTTTTTTACTTTACCTGGCGATTGGATCTCGGCAACCTCGCAAGTCTTTGTCCAGACAAATCGAAAATTCGAACGTGACGATCATCGTGTGGGACAGCAATCAGACCACTGTTTGAAAGTGAGATTCTATTGACTGCAGAATCCAGCCGTATTGTAACTTGAGCCGTTCGCATGTTTCTTATATCCCAAACTTTAACGGTTCGGTCATCAGATCCTGAAACTAACTTTTCTTCTTTGGTAAACGCCGCACTGGTAATATTCCTAGAATATTATTAATTTAACAACACATGAGTCTTACATTTGGAAGCAATATACCGGCTTCAGTTAACTTTAACATTATTGTTTAGTCAATCCCAACCGTTTAAGGTTCGATCAGTTAATGATTAATGATTCGAGGAATAAGCATTCTTACTCTGTATGGCCTTGAAATACTGACACGGAATGACACGGACTGCGAAGATCCCACATGCGAAATGTTGCATCTTTTGACGTCGTCACGACTAGTTTCTGAATTGGATGAGTTGCAACAAAACTCAGTTCCTGATCATGACCAGTAAAACTCTGGAGTCTCTCCCCTGTTTGTGTATCCCACAAAGTAGCACTTCTATCCCACGAAGCAGTAATGACTTGATCTCCGCCTATATGACAATTATTCATTTACGTTATGTCAAATTATACGGCAACGAAACAAATTCAAAAGTCTAGAGAGTGATACGTGTATATTACCTGGCAGCCAATCCGCTGCAATTACGACGGAAGTATGACCACTAAGTACAGAAGAAGGAGTTCGTAAAGTAGCTAACCCTATCGGCCCATCACCACTTTCGTCAAACTCCTCCTTTTCGGAAGATTCGAATTCTTCTTCAGAAGATAATCCTTTCTGAATCTTTAAAAAATGAGTAAATTCAAAATTAAAACAAGATCAAAACTAAAAAAATACATGGTAATATGCGTAAAATCTATGTTATTGACAAAAAGATACTTATATGTATGTAAATTCTACCATTTGCTCCCAAGCAACCGACGCCTGCCATATGTGAGCCGTATGATCACCAGAAGCTGTTAGAGCTAATTCCCGTGTGGGGTGAAACCTTATAGAATTTACAGATCCAGTATGTCCTTGATATCGTAACAAGCAGCGACCAGAATCTAAAGCCCACACTCCCGCTTTGTGGTCTACGGAGAACGAAACAACAAGCCAAGTTCAGAGAGGAATGAAAAATTGTAGGAATTAGCCATGAATATGAACATGTTATTTATAACAAAACAAGCATAGCATATAATAATTGGGAGTAATAATCACCTGCAGAAGCTGTTCCTATAACTGGGATAGCCAATTTTGCAGCAGTAACATCCCAAATTCCATCTTTATGTCCAACAAACTCTTTGACCATGCTACATGACACCGCATTGGCTTTAAAACTTGACACGATTCGACTAGTTTGTGCCTTTAATTTCAACGCTACTTTCTGTTGTCCTGGAATTCCGCTTCCTATTTAAAAATAACAGAGATGCCTAATAATTATACTGAATTTAAAGGTAACTTAATATCAATATCCAACTTCAATAAATATAATACCTTTAGGTTTAGCAGAGGACCCCACTTTAGGTCCCGATAACGAAAGGTCCAAGTCTCCTCCATCAATAGACATCGAAGTATTCGCAAATCCTTTTTCCGAAATAGGGCCGGGAAAGTAAGGTAATGAAGAATCTTTTTGCTCTTGAGCAGCAACTAATGAATCTAATTTTTCTTGTACTAAGAAGTAACAGAAATAAATATTATACATTTTATAACCACGCGTTTTTAAGACACGTTTAAGTAACTAAGGGACAATCTACAACTTTGCCATTCAAGACATCCCGAATGAAAGGTCACTTACATGAGACATTTTCCAGGTACAAGGCTTCAAACTCTTTTTCAATTTGATTAAATAAGTCATGAAGACGGGATTGAAATCCAGATGGAAGAAGGGTTTCACCTTTTTCTAAGATTCAAAAAATACACATTGACATAAGCAAACCGTATAACGAACATATAATTTATTATTAACAATAAAGTAATCAGTGATCAATAATCCATGCAAAATAAGTCAACAGTTAATGATAAACAAAGAGTTATTGTATAATATACTTACTTAGACTAGATCGCTTCCGCGACGATTTCTTGTAAGAAATATCATGCTGTGGCATGTTTTCAATTTTTTAAAATATAACTATGGTTTCTGAGTCAATAGAGACGGAGCAGGTTTGGTTGGGTTTGGCGAACGACAGAAAAGTCGTTTCTCCTCGTGTCGGCAAACAATTAATAAACAATACAGTCGTACTTTCAACCCTTATAAAGACAAAGACAAAGCCAGGCTTGACTCAGTAGCATATTAGCTAAACTTGAACCGTTGAACTTGACTGTAGCTGTCACATGCGAAATATGAAGAGTAATAATTATGTACACAATAATATCAACACAAAATAGTAAAGTATGATCGACTATTTGTATAGGTTGGACTGCTAACCTGCAAATTAATATCCTGCTCGACGCGTTAAGCACCTACAAAGTAATCTCCCTGTCATTACATATTTATAAAAAAAACTACGATATATGCATTGCAATTTTATCGCTATTAACATTGACAACATTACATCACCACTATCTAATTAAGTTCCATACTTGCGACTTGGCTTGTGTTACAATGCATGACCAAGGACTGAAAACTAAATGGGATACTGCCTATGCCTGTTGTACTTAAACAAGTGTTATAAACTTCGCAGCATAGGAAATATGACACACGAAACCATTAATGACAGAACAGACGTATCAACCTACAACCGACACCCTAACTCAATCATCAAATTAAACTTTAAATACCAAAACACAAAATACAAAATACAGTCAACACTTCACTAACGAAAGTATGAATTCTTTTAAAAAGCTTTGCTCCAGGCTCTGACTGCCAATACAATCAACAATAATAAACAATAAATCACAGGATAGAACTGGCAACCATTAATGTTAAACCGTCAATCTGCCATCTGTATCGATGATCAACAACAAAGCCAATCATCAAAAGTACGGGTTGTTGTTTTAAAATTAATGTTCAATTGTTCAGCAAATGACGAAGTAAATATAAACTTGGAACTACGAACAACGAACTGTTAAAAGCTAATCTCTATTTTTTCCCTCTAATCAATGCAAAACCCATTCAATTTAATATCCAACAACTTTTACTTCCAACTTCTACTCTTGACTCTTGACTCTCAAACTCTCAACATCAATAGTCTACACCTTCAACCTTCACATTTGCAACTTCAAACTTGCAACTTGTGAGATTGCTCAATACTAATAAAATAACAGCTAATGTTGTATGCTACTTCCCTCATCTCAGCTCAGCCCGGTTAAGCATTTCACCTAATTAATTAATATAAATTATCAATTTTACTTCAATAAGTAATTATTATAATTTGTAAATAAATCAAATCTTTTAATCTCACTTACAACTTACACTGTCGACTGTCGTTGACTCCTTGACCAGACAAAAGTCTCGACTCCACTTACAATTACAACTTAAATGCATATAAACAATAACAATCAACAATGAATGACAATCAACAACGCAACGATGAGTGACCAAAGTCAAAAGTCAAAAGTGACGATGATGGAAAGGTTGAAGGTAGACGATTGACGATGGATGATGGCAAAGAAAATCCCTCAATGAACTGACGACTGCACCGGGAATTTTATTTAGCCACTAATTGTAAGATTCATCTTCATCTCAAAATATTTGTTCACACCAAAATCCTAATAATAATTACAAGACACTGACTGACACTACTGCCAACTGCTCCTTCCTTCCTAATGATGAATGACGTTACGGAAACGTGACATCTTCAACTAGGTAAATATTTTGTAGGAAGTAAGTTGTACTGAAACGTCACAAGAATCACAATAAATAAACACCGATGGAAGCCACAGGAGGACCTTCCCACGAAAATACCAGGCGAATCCCAAATATCCGGGAAGATGCAGGAATAGGAAGCAAGATAGAAACGATAGAAGAGTCTGAGATTCACAAAAAATTCCAATTCCAAGGGAATTCAAGGCGAGCAAAATCTTTCAGCATCCAAAACACATCTTCCGATTAAATGCAATGCCCAACACAGTCAGCTGAAGTTGAAGTCGAAGACACAGGGAGCCTTGCACAATGCAAGGACCACGTCAAAAAAGCTTTGAAAAAGATAGTCAAGTTTTATAAAATTCTCAAAAAATAATATTAATTCGTTCAAAAATGGTGCAAAATCTCATTTAAATTATTGAAAAGTGCAAAACATGGAAATTATTTCCGTATTTCCCAATAGTTAGTAGTCATTTCTAGAACATGATATTTGAAGGGCCGCTAGTTGCAAATCCATAATCGTCAAGTAGCAGAAGTGTAGGGGAGGGGCTCTCCATAAATTACAGTTGTACTTTGGGCAGTAGGGTGCATTATTTTTGTTTTTGAGGGGCCGTCCTTAAATTACGTTTCAAAGTGACGGAGGGGGGGGGTCCTAAATTTAATAATTTGTATGTTAAAGCCCTATGGTGACAGGGGGGAGGGGGTGTGTTTTTTGACGAAATCTGAAACGTAATTTAAGGATGGCCCCTATGTTAAAGAAGAGATACACTAGAATTCACATATAATTATTTGGAGTTGGACAGAAGTTATGGGTGGACGCCTTGTAATTTATGAGCGGCCCCAAAGACTTGCATCCTCATGACATCTTGTACTCAGTCGAGTAAAAATGGATTCAAAAAGTTAAAGTTTGCAAAGGCATTGGATGGAACTCCGAAGATCTTCTTCTGCACTTGAGCAGGCGGTAGGCAGTGGGAAAGTACGAATGTGCGAATTTTTGGTTTGAGTATTTGTCGTATTTGAGCTCTGTCGTAAATTTTCGTTTCTTTAAAGCATTAAATGAAGCAGGGCAAAATGTAAATAATCGATTCCATTTACTTTACGTAGTTACGTTTTGCACCAAAATTAATTATTTTTGCCAAATCCCACCATCGACCGAATGAGACAAGACAGCTTTCGGTTCGGTCTAACATCTTTGGAGTCCCTAAATAATTTCAACTTGAATCCGCAAATCATCAATAATAATTATTGTCGAGTGTAATTCATTTGCAAATAATATTATGAGAAGCTGGCCAATTTGAATTGGAGGAGACACACCGTCTGACGTCTGACCTGACGAGTGACGAGTAACGTGTTCTTCAAAAGAAGAAGAACGGGCAGACTGGCCGTGACCGTATTGGTTTTGTCAGTTGTGGTGAGTTGATAGTGGGCAGTCAGTCATCATTTAATTGGTCCGGTCATCTCTGTAAATGGTAAAGAATTATCAGGACTGGACGGTGACAGACAAGAATGTCACAGAACGGAATTCGGACACCAGCCCAACAACGGTGACGATGACGGCGGATGACAGTCATGGTGATGTAGACGAGGAGCCTTCCAGTCCCAGTGCAAGCAGGATGGCTCAGGTAATCTTTTGATCCGGTTATATGTATGTCTCTGTTGTTGATGGTTGTGTTTATGTTTGGTTGGATGTCATCGTCAATCGTTGTTTGTTGTTGACAGTGACAGTGTAGAGCTTTTATGGAAATTATTGTTAGTATGTATTTTTTAGTGAAGTAATTTAGGTACTCTCATTACAAAATTAAATGTTATTTTTTTCGATGATTGTTGAGTGGATTATTGTAAGATTAATTGAAACAATTGTGGATTTTATAGCTCGTGAAAATCACGGAGACGGTTCAGTCATCGACTCCCAGTGAGGATGAGAAGGTAGATGCTGTTCTGACTGGTTGGGAAATTCTCCAAAATATTTATTCGTCCGGAGGAAAATTTGAGGAACCGTTCGAACTTTTATATTCGTGAGTCAGGAGGAGGAATATTATTATGATAATTTTTGAAAATTAAAATTAAAAATTTTTGTTGGTGTGCATGCATTGTGAAATTACTGGTTATAATTACCACCAGTTGCACATTTATAATTATGCTAGTTATGGATGGTCAGTTCAGTGAATAATGATCCGTTTGAATTTTGAATTTCAGAGCTACTGTGAGAGTCATTCTAGGGGGACAATGGTTTAATGCCATGAACAAAAACAACTACAAAAATGGCGATATTTTGAAAAAACGAATGTTGTCTTCTCTGGAAAGTATAATAGACAAGACTATCGAAACAAATCCAAGAGCATATAAAATGTGTAACAACTTGATTCCTTTGCTGGATAAGAATCCATGGATTTTACCATACATTGAGGCAATCTTGATGCAGACAGACACTCAAGACTCTTCGGGTACTGTTATATAATACAGCGTTATATACATTTCGGAAGAATCCAAAAAGTAGAATACCTACTTTAATGCCTCTAAGTGTATAATTTGTTACTTTTTTGTAAATTTTAGTTGTGGAAACATTATGGGAAAAGGAAAACCAACACTTGATTGAACAGAGACTGGAATGTTTATGCACCATGAAGATGTTTTCACGAGCTTATAATTTTGCTCTAGTTTGCTATCTGGAGTGTAAAAAGTGTGTAGACCAGTCTTCTGAATCCCAGTGTTCTGACACCGCAAGGGAACTGTTTTGCAATGATAAATTTTCGGATGAAATTTCGAATATTTTCTACTTACTTCTGTGCCGACTTAAGTCTGATTCTGCGGTATGCCGCTCACTTATTGGGGCAAATATGATTTAATGCTAAGACAAAATGGGCCCTGTAATTGATTTTACTAACTTTTGTTTTCATAACAGATTGAGCAATATCTTACGATTTCTGAAGCCCTCGAGGTTATTTGCAGACTGACCGGAGAAACAACTAGTTCTAGAATTGCTCCAAAAATGAAAGATTGGAAGAAAGGTTGCAAGACCATCATAAATGTAACTGCAGATTATGTTGCAAATCAAGTTGCTGAACATGTCGATATAAATGTAGTCAAATTAGTTTACTTTAAATGGACTAAGCATTCTGACAAGAATGAGATTGAACTCGCCCAAAAGCTGTTGAGTCGTTTAGGAACAATAAGTACATACCACGTGTATGCATTTGCCGACGTTATCGTTGAACACGTAAGTTTTTAATTGAATCCTATAATTACCTTAGTTTAGTTATATTTGAAATTTCAATTAGCTCAAAATTGTATGATAACTGATAAGACCATTAACTACAATAGAAATCGTGGTTGATGCTTAACCACGTACTTATAAGGTTTTTAACCTCATAATTACAGATTGTTGTACATTCAAAGAATTGCACTAGCTGGATTATACAGTAATTTCTATTTATGATTTACGTTGGTGTACATTTAAAGGACTGTGTTTAACCATATTTCTTACAGTATGGCTCCAGTATGGGTTCATTGCAAAAAGCCCTAGAACTATATATTCGTGCCATGACCTACGATATTAACGAAATAGAGAAGCTCGATGTTGCCCTAAATCAATCAGACAAGAAACAGACTTTAAAAAATAAGTTAGCGGAACGTTACCTTCATCTTTCAACAACTATGTTTTCGTGCAACCAAAAAATATCGTGGCAATTAACTCTTACTGCCTTTTCACTGTGCCCTTCGCAGCATTTATTTGACAAATTGTTTTCTCGCGGGGAGGAAATTATAAAATACTCTGGCCCTGGTGCTAAAGACAACGGAACTGAAACTCAGGCAGATTCGGATGTCTCCGACATTCTGTTAACTAAGCCCCTATCTGAAGATTTACAAACAGTGATAGATAATCCTAGGTGGAAAAGCTTATGTTGGGCCAAGGACAAAACTGAACTGGAAAATCTGTGCCGCCAACAACTCGATACTGGTGGCCCCAAAATAAAAGCCAAAGAAGATCTCACCCATTTGCATATAAATTATGACGAGTATGAGCCTCGACCCAGCAACAGTACGGCGGAAATCGATTATGGGTTTGAAAAAGGTTATGAGCCTAAGCAGTTTCTTGCTTTTTTTCCTCGAAAACGTGGTCGGCATAAAAAGAATCTGTTAGTTAAAAAAATTAAACCTCCCCGGGCAACTTATTCAAACTCTGCGTATAATAAGGGACGAAAGAAATTCGGCGTAACAAGACCAGCAAACAAAGTGTATAAAACTTCAAATTCAGGCGAATCTGGGTTATCAAGAATTAAACAAACGGTTAAGAAGGGTGAAACGAAAAAATGTGGTTCTACCGTAGCTTTAGATACTAACACTGAACACCTCAAGCGATACCAGCGAAGAAAGAAGAAAACAAGTCAAATTCGTGATCACATTCTATCAGTGGAAATGAATTCTTTCCTAACGAAAATACCTCGTCCTTACCCCATTGCTCGTAACAGTGATCGTGCCCAACCAGGCAAAACTAACGACATCGCAGGTGATGGTGAACCTGGTAGTAGCAATAGTGGATTAGCAGTGGCATGTGCTCCAAATTTGATAAAGTTTAACAGGTGCACAACAACTCATTGCAGCTCCGAAGCTGAGCTGGGGGATATAAATGTGGCGTCTATCAATAGTCCAAATTTTAACGGTTTTCAGATTCGAGAACTCGAAAGTATAGAAGCAAACGAAAAGAAATTTTCTTCATTACCATCTTTACAAACTAATTTCTTACCTAGTCCAGATGTCCAATCTGTTCATTACAATTTGGGCAAGACTGATCTCCTAAATATGTTAGAAACTGGTAGTTACCTTAGCCCTATACAATTTCGTTTACCCTCAACATCTCCGGAGTCTTTAATAAACTTGAACCCAGTTGTAGAGCTTGAGCGTACCATACCTGCCGATATGCACCAGGACAATGCCAAAAGTCAAGCGTTGGACATTCTCATCAAAACATTGAAGAAAGCGCTGGCATACCTTCGGAAAGGTTGTTTTAATCCATCACTGTCTCCAACATTGACTGCTGCAATTGAACAGTCTAAACTGAACAATCTCCCTGGAAATTCTGATTACAACATGTGTACTCTTACTCCTACAATGTTTCCCCAAATAATTTCCGAAGTTTGTAAGCACAAAGTGGAGTCTTCTAAGTGTTCCCAAGCCCCCACTGAAGAACCTACATGTCCCGTAAACTACTTAACAGACGTAATTAACAATACATCACGCATTACCAGAAAACCCGGTCCCAAAAGAAAGACAAACAAACTTTATACAGAACAGATGGTCAGACGTGCGTCGGAGAATCTGAAAAAGAATATTATTTTTAAAGCTCAAGTATTAGGCTTGGAACTTGTGCAAGGGCGCCTAATTCGATCAAGTAAGCAAATTGATAACAATTTAATCCCTCATTTTATCTCTCAAGAATCTGTTGGTTCATCTACTGCTGGGGAAACTACCCCTGTAGAGAAACTTTATCCACAGTATGCCTATTCTGGTCAGTTTATGTCTTCCGGGCTAAGTATGAATTCAGTTGGTTTTGCGCCCCTAGAGAATTGTGTGGTTGCACAAACTCAGTCGCTTGTGGAAGCTCAGTTCGGTAATTTTCTTTCCCCTTGTTTAATTCCTGAAGGTCTTCAAAATCAAGGTAACCAAACGCACAACGGTATTATTCCTGAGCAACCAAGATTTGAATATAACATCGGAAGTATTCCAGCGGATTCTCGGTTGAACAACACACAAGCACCACTACCTCTAAATCCATTTGCAAGCCAAGAACGAACTGATTTTTGTTTAAATCCTGCATCGGCAGAACCATTAGTGATGTCAACACAGGAAATAGGGAATTCCACATCTATGATTATAGAACCAGTATCAGGTGAGATTGGGATTCAGCATAATCCCACAAGTTGCCAGGTGATCCGTGGCTCACGTGAAGGTACCCCCTACACTTCCGATAAAGTGAGTCCGACCGAAACGATTTCAGTTCCCAAAAGTTTGTCGTCGCTACCTGAAATGATTTTGCAGATAGCTGAAATTTTGTTTCCAGACATCATTAGCGAGGCCTACGATAGTGATTCTGCGGTTGAACAAGACGAGGAATCTGAATCTAATGATTGCAGAGAAAGTTTAGTAAGCGTAGGCTGTTCACGTGCTGGTCCTCGCTCAAAAACAAAAATTGCTGTGTCTGTGGTAGATTTTGTCCAAAGTGGTAAAGGTAACGAAATCAAAGATGTATACAAAGATATGGAGGCGGATATAAAGGATACTGATAACATTCCCAGTGACATAGAAGATAACCAGGATAATGACTACGTTCCTAGTGACGAAGACGATAAGAAAGACGACTATGTCCCCCCAAGTCCTAAGAAAAATCAGCGAAAAAAGCGACAGCTTGGGAAGGCCAGTTCAGATAAAAAATCCAAGAGTTCAGGAAACAAAAGGCGCACTAGTGATGATGGATCACGTAAACGTGGAGCCAAAAGGCAGAACGTAGGGGGCGATAAAGATATGCAGACGTCAATTGGTCAACTACCGCCTTTAGATTCGTTGGAACTCAATTTTAACCCGATTGTGCCGAAACCCATTAAAATTGATGATGACGCATTGCAAAACCATAGTGTGTACTGTCCAGAAACTTTCTACTTGAATCATTGTACCGGCTACTTTCAAGCTATCGATTGCAACGATTCGGATATTGTGTTTCATAGTCATGTAGTACCAAACGAAGGTGACAATTTCTGGGACAATTGGCCGGATAGCGATTTGTTTGCCCTAGTGAAAGAGGATAGTATGGATGCATTGTGTGGTGGTGCACCAGTAGCACCAGGGGCTTCCGATGATCTGGCTGCTTTACATGCTAAAATCAAACAAATTGAAAGCGATTCCAAATCTACAAAAGATGGTGTCACATCAAAATATCGTACAGACGAAGAACTACGAAAGTTCTATGGGTGCAAACCCGTTATAATTACCCTTGCTAGAATTTCGGAAAGAGAGAACAAATTAGTTTCGTCTGCATCGGCTGAAAAAACTGGTAACTCAAACCAATCGGAGATTTCTGGCTCTACATCCGATAAGAGTAATGCAAATTTAGATACATCTACCACACGGAAAAACAGACGTGTCTCGAAAGTAACCTCTAGAGGCGCAGAATATAGTAATAGTCGTCTTAGGCAACGGGAAATTAATCTTAGGTCCAGGAATAAAAAAAAAGGATTGCATAAGTCTAAAGAAAAATTGGTAAAGTCAGTATCCAAACGAAAACCAGCGCAGAAGCCAGTGCAGAAAAAACCGAAAAAACCAGCCAAGAAAAGGGCTGCTGGTCCAAAGTCAAAGAAGAGAAACTCTGTTGAAGAAGAATCTTCGTCGAGTGAATCAGATGAAGTGGAGATTATACTATTAGACTCTGAACACGAAAGTGATTACGAGACTGAAAGCCCCAAGGAAAATTATGTCACCCTAATCCCTAACATCCAATCTGAGGATAATAAAGACTGTACTGGTTCAACTTTAACGTTTGAACCTAGTCCTGTGAAAGACGATGGTGAAACTGATGTGACCCATGAATTGGAAGCGGATAGAGTGGTTCATGAACAAGAACGTGAAACTGATGTGACCCATGAATTGGAAGAGGATAGGGTGGTTCATGAACAAGAACG
>JAQFZC010000493.1:0-48712 GCA_034695205.1 Dicyrtoma fusca
GCCGAAAATAAATATTGATTACTTGGGAAGTCCGCAATAGGCCACCCGGCCTTGGCGGTATTCGGGGAACTTATTTAGTTTCCCGGAGCCCTTTAACAATAATAATAATAACTTGAAGTTTGAAATAGTGCCCGGGGGCACTATTTAGTTCTTTACGGTACAGAAATTACTGTTCACTTTTGTGATCACTAAATTCATAAAAAATATTATTACCCCCAACCACCGAATCCAATGTTTTTTTAGCCTCTGTTTCATTGGAACTAACATGAATGGATTCTTGCAAGAGCACAAAAGCTGCTGCGTACAGTCCTAGCCACAGTAACTAATCAGCAAAAATCAAGTAAATGAATTACATAATAAATTAATACAATATGCGGTCAACGGTGGTACAGAATAGGGTAGCAAACAAAATTAAAAATATTTGACAGTCAACAGTTGGCAGTTGCAAAAACATACTTACATGAAATATAAACGATGCAACAAAGAAAAGCTTAATTTTCTTCCATTTAATATCAAGGAAGAGCTTAATGAGGGGATGAACTAAAATTTTATCCACCGTATTATTGTTCTGTGAGAGGGAGTAGCTTAAGTACTCAGTATCTGCCCACGAGGTCTTCTCTTCGATCACTTTTCGAAAGCCAATCACCGAACTTGGCAAAACATTCAACATTTAAATTACTTATAAATTTTTAAAAAGGTAGATCACTATTTAATGTTTAAAAAAACTTACCCCCAGTTTATAACAAGACCTTTGTGATCTTCACTCAGTTGAATGGAAGCATCGTAATTTTTTTCTAAAGCATCCGGAACTTTTTGGTGAATCAGTTTTAGCACTTCAATTCCAGCAACGTTTCTACAAATCAGAAGCAAATTACAGAATTCTTTTGACCTTTCTTTTTAATTAAATAAAAGGGTTGTTTTTTAATGAAATCGATTAAAACATATCTAGGTACGTACTTTTCAAGTAGATCCGAGTTCTTGTCTATGAGATACCAGACAACTTTTGGAGATTTATTATCAATTGCTCTAATAATCGCAATTTCTCCATTAGTATCCCGGCAATTAACAAGTTTCTTCAGTTTTTTTAATCCATCCGACGATTTCCCGTTCTCAAAAGTTTCCGACACTTGCACTTGCTTTGAATTTAATAATATTTTGATTGTTTCCAAGGACATCTCTTCGTTGGTCACTGCTGCCGCCAAGTGGAGTGCCGTTCGGCCATCTTCATCCTTGTTCATTACATCCATAAAATTATATTTGTAATCTTCGGGATATGATCGTAAATCTGGAGCTAAATTATTTTCGCAAGTGTCACTTTTTTCTTCGAGTAATTCTTTTAACTTTTTCGAATTACCATCACGGGCTGCAAGGAGAATTTGATGTAGAGATGGCATCTTAATAGATAAATCCGATTTTCCCTGTTTTAACAGTTCAATGTTAGTAGATTTTGAATTTTCTGTTCGTTTGTCACTAGTATTTCCCATAATAAATGAATTGTTTACGATATATAGGTTGTCAATGCTGTAGGTTTTATTTTATTAGATTTGCTAAAATTTATTTTTTTGACTAATTAATAAATTAATACTTCAGTCCCTTTCAAGAAGCCAAAGAGAAATGAAAATTACACGACCCGTCACGACCGTTACACACATTCGTTTTCTTTTAGCTAAAAAGAATATCGAGGAAGAAATCAATTGCAAAAGCTAATCACTAATCATTCAAATATTTGGATAGAAATTGGCATTTAAGTAAATACATTTATGTAAGTAATAAATTAATAATATAATATATCTATAGGAGTTTTTATCTAGAGAGAGCTATAAAGAGACCCAAGATTGTAGGAAGTGTGTATGATACTAACTCAGACAGGGTCATGGGTCAAGCTGTAACTACACTAACGCTTCTGCGTGTATGCTAACTCATCAAGTCTCAGTCATCCGATGAAATGAAAAGAATTAAATAATTATTATAATTTATATAAGCTTCTTTATTTTTATTATTGGTTGTAGTCGTAATAAATTATTTATAACTAGACTTTATCATTTACTGTACTAAATATGGACAGTATTTAGAAAGTACAACAGACTACAGTAGCCAAATCTCTACATTACCTACTTGTATTTTTTATTTGGTTAGTTCTTGTAAGTTGTAATAAATTATGTATTACACTCAATCATCATCATCATTATCATCATAATAATAAAATTCAAACAATATGCTTATTTTGGTGTCCGGTCCCGTGTTCACCCGACCTTCTCACTAATTCGTACTTTTGTCAAAGTTACTGCTTTATCCAATCAAATCATATCCTCTTCGGGTTTGAACCTATTCGGAACTGGGGAACTATGGAAAGAATGCTTTACAAAAGTGTTTAATTCTATACCTAAACGGTCAAAACTAGGTTAAAGCGCATCGGTGTTGGATCAGAATCGTTTTGCAGCACCAACGCATTCATCAAGGCGAGTGGACATCATTGCTTATAATCTCAGGACTAAAAAAGGCCTTTTTCTGGATCTAACTGTTCGAATGGGGAGCAAGACACAGCCCAACCGGAAAGTGTTCACTTCGAGAAAAAAACAAATTATGAACCTTGCGTACCATATTTTTAGAAAAAACTGGGACCGGAGGAGATCAAAGTTATTGGCCTATACATCGGGGCAAGAGGAACCATTAAAAAACATTTTATGGACTTTATGAAGGATCAGGGAATTCCTCCGTCGCTGCTGATAGAAGATATAGTGACCACTGTACTTAAGAAATCAACACAAATATGTACTTATCATTTGTATTCCAGTGTTCCAAGCAATTAGTTGCAATTTTGTTTTAAAAATAGTAGTTGTAAAAGTATTACAAACATAAATTATTGTTAAACAAATTCTGATTCGTTTACTGAGTCCGGTGGGCTATCCTTGATGGGGAGCAGAAATGGCTTTGTTTTCTTAATAAAGTTCGTATTTCTTTCTCTAGCACTTTTTCAAAACAGTCAAAGCTAGTAAATAGCACCTTTTCAAAACGGTCAAAACTAGTAAATAGCACTTTATCAAAACGGTAAAATCTAGTAAATAACAGTTTTAGGACGTCATAAAACTAGAAATTACCGTTTTGAAATGATCAAAAATAGAAATTTCCCTTTTTCAAAAACATTCAAACCTAAGTATAGTAGCGTTTCGAAAAGGTTAAATATACTTTTCAAAGAGCAATAAGAGAATTTAATCCAATTAAGGTCTACACAAATCACATTATGTGATTATGTAACTTTTGTCTAAAAATCGGGTCTTTATACGGGTTTGCTGACCACGCTCTATATTCAGAAATCACTGATGAGGCACTCTAAATTATTTCGCATTAATACAACTTTTCAAAAAACAAATACACACTCAAAAATGCATGTCTCAAAAATACTATTACTAATATACATATACATATTATACCCATCCTGTACGACGGGTCTTTTACTTGTAATAATGAATAACGTTACAAGCTACAAAAAAGTTGTTGAAGCGAATTAATTCCGCCAAATAGCTCAAGACAGATAAACAGAAGTCAAAACTGAAAGTTCAGAGGCAGATTAATCTAAACAAAAAAATGATTGAATGAATGGAAAATTAAATACAGTAACCGTTCTAAATGTGGTCGCTTTTAATTACAGTCAAGCTTGTATTTTTGTAACTACCGGTTCAAAAACGACAGCCAGTGACCACATTTAGGGACCGTTCACTTATACGACAGTTACTACGTAATTATAAGAGCGTCGGCCTTCTTTTTTTTTGCCGGCCCGACAAGTCTTTGAGTTACTAATAGTATAATAATAGCTAAGCTATTTGTAATGTATGATTATCATGTGTGTCTCACCCTAAGTTATGAATAATTCGCTTTCACAACATGTTTACATTAACATTTATAATGTTGCAAAGTGATTTATCTTTATTTAATAAAAACTTGCAGTCAGCATCATGCACGATGCACGTAGTTCATTTCATTACAATGTTTTCACTAGTGCACTGTGGGAACAAGATTAGCAGACACTCTGCGGTCTGTTACCACAGAACCTACTTATTGGAGTTAAATATAATTTCCATTGAGATTAAAATAGTTGTCTTAAACTCTCTACCGCAGTTAACTGTCAAAATGCTTTTATAATTTAATTGTTTGTTATTTTACTGAGGAAATAGTTCCGGGAATATTTTATCGAAGATACATATTATTGTGTGTGTAATTAGCAGATAGACACTTTGTCTTTTGTATTGTAGTAATTGATTGACTAATTATTTCCTTGCAATTAGTACAACATGCTCTGTCACTTCACTCTACTGCAAACTAGTCATGATTTATTTTACTTGTAAGTTTCTTTCCCTTTTGCTATTACGAGTGCAGTCTCTCACGGGGCAATTAGTCACTGCAATTTATGAGTTACTTAGTCATATTATTAACCTTTTCGAAACGGTAATTTATAAAGTTTGACGTCTTTTTGAAACTGTTAATTTTAAGTTTTGACCTTTTTGAAAGTATTAATTTATAGTTTTGACCTTTTTGAAAATGTTATTTTATATTTTTTGACCTTTTTAAAAAAGTGTGACTTGTTAAATTCTAGGTATGACCTTTCTGAAAATACTGTTCACTGTAGTTTTGAACGTTTCTGGAAACGTTAATTTGCAGTTTTAGTCTTTTTCAAAGTGTTAATTTGAAATTTTGACCCTTTTGAAAATACTACTTTCTAGTTTTGACCACTTTAAAAAGTTGGTTTGTAGAAAAGACACTTTTATAAATCGTTCTATCACCGGTGGTTTCCCAGTTCCGAATAGGTTAAATAGCCAACATGAACAGAATTATTAAAATCCAAAAATGCAATTATTATTGGTAGCTGCTATGTAGAATTTATGTTGTTGCAGCTGTTTTATATGCTATAAGTAAGTACTTGGGACGGCAAAACTGGCTGGAATATACGTATACAATTATCATTGTTACTTTCGTGCAGCTACTTCGGTACAAGTTATTATTATAATTATGTAGCTTGAGTCTTAATCATTTATTTTTAGAGTCAACTCATAACTCACCCCTTAGTGACTGCGGCTGGAGGTGAGAGCATACATATATAGTGACTGTGCGAGTGTGAGTCGGGTCACGATTATGTACAAAAAGCAGATTATACCGATCATGATCACGAGGCCCATATAGTGTGGTTTGGAACCATCTACAACTGATCTCATTTTTTAGTGGGGCGTGGGAACAAGTGCCTTGCCTTCAATACAAAAATCGATTCTGAAGCCAAAATGTTTACGTCAAAATACAAGTGACAAGGGATGCTACAAATGTGCTACTTTTTGCGAGTATCCTTATACTTAATAAGGCACGTAAAGTTTTAATGATTTTTTTTGCATCCCCTTTTGGGTTCCAATTTATGTACATACACAGTCTTATGCAGAGAAGGGCATTCTCAGAAACTACGTCACAAAGAAACTTGTCGGAGATGCAAACGCACTCTTAGCGTGTATTTAAAAAAAAAAAGAAATAGCGTTTCAAAAGAATATTTAGCATCAGTAAATAGTATGGTGCCTTGTTATTTTTAAAAGTTTGAATAATGTATTTTATGTTTTGCGCAATTCTAACAAAATTAGCAGCACGTTTTATTTTTTTAACTGTTTTAATAATTTTTTTTTAACATTTTCCGTTTCTCCAAAACATTGTGTGATAATTGATAAACAAAACCATTAATCAGCCGCAGTTGGAGGTAGCATTTGAAAGGTCCTTTGCCTTAGAAGCTTTATTTTGTACTGCAGAAACTGAAAAACTTGTCGACCGCAATGGATCTGTCATTGTAGTGTTAAATAGGGCGTCAAATACGGAATGGACGAAAAACCTGTCTGGCCTGCCGAACAACTAACTAGTAAGTTGAGTTAAGTAAGCTGAACTCCATAATGAGATGAAATGATAACATTAGGATATATATACAATAGACTAGGATATATATATATAGATTAGGATATATATGGACTATTAAATAGGATAAGAATAAACAAAACCTATAATGACTGGCTGGTGCTTGTATGATTCTGACCTACACTACCACATGAAGTAGAGTGGGTCTGGGAGATCTCCATCATCACGACAATTTTCGTCCTGATTTTTCGACTTAATAAGTCTTAGATTTCTCTCCGTGTAGCTGCATTCTCGCCCGTAGATTTCATAGCGATCAGACGTCTGCTAAAATCGGTTAACAAGATCATGGCCAGTACGTATACAGAGATCCCGCCATTTTTGCCTGGTAAGTCTTGAATTCCACATAAAATCTAATTTATTTCATGCATTTTTTGTCTTTCTTGGGTTTGTATGTAGTTGTAGCTGGGTGCGTGGTTTGGCATTTGGCATAGCATTATTAGCATTATGAGAGGGTACATCCTCCTTCAGTAGTAGACAAAGTAGGCAATTCTAGTTTGTAGGAGGAGTTTCATAATAGGCCAATATATTAGGCCTCGACGGCCGCAGCATTTGTTCGTAAGAGCCAAGGACAACCCCTAGGAAATTAATACTAATAATATCAGATAATTACCTATTCGAGACGGGGAAACCTTGGATAGAATGCTATAGAAAAGCGCTTTATCTTGAAATTAACTTTGTTTAAACGTTCAAAATGAGAAATAACATTTTCAAAAGCACTCAAAGCAAGAAATTAACATTTTTTTAAAACTTCAAAATTAGAAATTAAAACATTTTCAAAAAGATGTAATTCTAGAAATCAATGTTTTCAAAAAGATGAAAATAAGCAACTAACACTTTCAGAAAGCTCAAAACAAGAAATTAACACTTTCAAAAAGATGTAAAACAAGAAAGTAACACTTTTAAAAAGGTCAAAATTAGAAATTAACACTTTCAAAAAGACATCAAAACAAGAAAGTAACACTTTCAAAAAGACATCAAAACAAGAAAGTAACACTTTCAAAAAGGTCAAAATTAGAAATTAACACTTTCAAAAAGACATAGATGTAAAACTACATAGAATTAGTATCGTTTCGAAAAGGTTAAAAATCAAAATCATAAATCGGCCGCAATTAGAGGTAATATTTGATAGGTCCCCTGCCTTAGAAACTGTATTTTTTCACTGCAGAAGAAAAAGGACTGCAGAGTCTACAGTTCTTTCCCGTGCAGTGCAGTGCAGTGCAGACTGCACTGGACTTGCCAATGTAGTGTTAGCGCGCCAAATGCGGATGGGACGAGAACCTATCTGGTCTGCCTGTAGTGAGTTGAGTAAAAGGCAAACTGAACCCCAGATGAGATGAGATGAGAAGATGAGATCAGATGGAATAATATAAAGAAGAATAAAGGAAAAGTGAATTGACTGATTGTAGCTTGGTAGCTCCTATGATTTTGCACTACACTCTACACGAGTGAGAGTGGCTGTGGGAGATTTGATCATCATAACAATTTTTCGACTTGCTGCTGCTTCAAGCCTGCCAAAGCATTCAGTCAGTGATCGAAAGTGGAGTTTTGCAGTTTACAGATATTTATCACCAACTGCTACCTTTTCCATTTCATTTCCCATTTACACTTTACACACATTTACACCTCTCTACCATCTACTCTGTGTGTCTGTGTCTGTCAACTGTATCTATCTGCGACTGACTGCCTGTCTCTCTCTGTCTCTGTCTCTGTGTCGTCATCGTCAAGCTCAATTAAGCTCTCACTTTCCGACTTCCGTCCCGTATTGTTACTTAAACGTTAACGTTAACAGTAGAATCACGTAGAATCTCAATTAAGTGGAATGTTTTGGAAGCCTTAGTTTTTTTACGTCATAAAAAAGTAAACTAAATTCCATTAATCTATTGTTTCTACAGTTTCTAAGGCCTGGTTTGGTTTGTTCTGAACTGCAAACTGACTGACACTGATTAGTGAAGGTGTGTGCATTGTTTGTGAGTGGAGATTGTGTAATTATTCTTAAATTCAATAGTTGACAGTACTGGTGACTGGTGATTGTGTAAAGCAGAGTCGACAGTATTTTGATTTCTGGTTTGGGTTTCTTTGACCATTAACCATTACTATCACTTTTAACTAGAGTCAGTCGAATAGTCAATAGTAGCCAAACGAACTTTATGAAAGTTCGTAAAACAAACAAAAAATACTAACTGCAGCACTTAAAGTGACGTGACAAAAGTTTCCAGTTGTTTTTCGTCTTTGAATTGAAATTGTAATCTAGTTAATAGTTATTAACTAGCAACTATAGTCTGATTGTTACTGTTTGAGAGTTAAATATGGGGAATTTATTCGGAAAAAGTTACACTATTAAGCATCAAAAAGGTAAGCTAATTACTTTAGTAGTTTTGTAATAAGGTCGTAGGTCATTCGTAGATACTACCAGAGTAATGGTAATTGCATATTAAAAAAGATTTTGGTGTAAGCAAGCACAATCAACAATTGACAATGTCAAATGTTGAATGTACGATTGATTTCATGTAAAAATAAGGTGTGATGATTGATTTCAAAAAGCCAATTTTGTATTTTTAGTGAAAGTTAAATTAAGTATTTTTTATTTGGTTTTCAAAAAACAGTTGGTGACGATGACGAGGAGGATTTGCAACCCAGGCTTACTATGGGCATCAACTCTGCAAGGTAATTGTGACTGATGGTGGTCACCTTATTTAATTCATAATAAATTATTGAACATTTTAAAATCAATAATTGACTGCTTAGGATTAATAGTTTGTGCAAAGTTGATGCATTGTGTATTTTGAATTTTAGTTTGACATTTGTTTTTATTGTTGATATTTTGTAGGCAGCAGAAGCAGGCCAACGATGCTGACGACCAGAATGCAGAGAATCGTAGACTTAAGCAAAAGGGGACGGTAAGTTGCTATATTTATTCAGTCAGTTAGTATTAATATACATTATTATTAGTGCCTCGTCAGTATTTAAGTTAAAAAAAAGTTGATTGTTGGGCTTTACATTTTGTATTTTTTTCTTATTCTATGTATGAAGGGAGGAGATGGAAAAACGAGCTCCGATGCAGACTTAGTAGAAGGGTCCACATCGTCATAAATAATTGGTAGCTCTAGAATACTCTGGATGTGGATTTTATGAATTTCCAAGTCTGAACGCGGAATGAATAACATGCGTGAGGAGCAGCTAAAGAAGCTTAGAAAACGGTAAACAGTATCACAATAGGAGCAGCGCAGCGTAAATCTTCGTAACTAAATAATTCAACTTAAAACTTTTAACTAATTACAAGACGGCCTACGCCTAATGACTATTGAGATGAGCAATAATCAATAGTCTAGCATAATAATGAGTACCGAGGTAGCTATGTATATGTGTTTACTTTACCTGATCTTCTGTTGTACTGTACTGAAAAGCACAATTATTAGGCAATGTAAGCTCAATTACAGGTTATTAACATTGTTATAATTATTATGACACTTACATATAAGTTTGGTTGGAAAAGATTACTTTTATATATTTGATGACGAAATGATATGGATGGCGAGGTCAAACGCTTTATCTAATTATTATAATTAGGCATATAGAAATGCTACAATGTGTGAAATTTAGTATTTACATTTGTAATGAGCGTCGTAATTTTCTTACATTTTGCCTACGTGAGCCATAGTTGTATTATTATCTCTAAACTATAAGTTGTTTTTAGATAGACTGAAAAATGTATAGGAATTTTTCAAGTATTTGTCATTTTTCCCTGTTTCATTCCATCCAAAATTAGTATTACTTGTGTGTAGCTACAATAGTATAATCTAAAATTACTAATACCTAATACTAAGTAGAATTTAGAACTATCCCGTAGTACATCCTACAGTATTTAACAAACAAGTATATCCAAATACCTAGATCTTTGACAGCTTTTTCTATTCACTAGTAATGCAGTTTATACTAATCATACGTATTATCATTCATTAATCCATACGCATAGTTGCGTATAGCTACTAATTATTATAACAAAAAAACATACAGAAATATATTATTACTAATAATTTTAATAATTAAGTACATTATTCTCTTAAAGCTTTTCTTTTTAGGAAATTGTAATAATTGATGTTTTCTATGAATTATTATTGACTTTTATTTTGGCTGTGATCTGACTTAACCTGTGAGCAACTTTTAATTATTTGGACTTAAAATTAATGTGCCAATAAATGCCAATATTAACGAAACTACAATTCTCATGGATTCGTCGAACTTTTTTAAAAAAAATATTTAATGCGAAATAAATTCCCAGCGTAGGCTATATATAAGTAGACATGTTAATATAATATATATAATAGTGTGTGCAAATTGCAAATAATTTATGCATTTTTGTACTCTTTGAGACTGATTATTTATTTTAATTGATTTGTGAGCCACTCTAGTCCCTCAAAGAGACCATCTCCAGTGGCGGCACTCGTAGGTTGAATGTGCCATTTCACAGACCCCATAGTCTTTTCGTCCAACCGTAGTTTATCAGTTAATTCAGTCTCAGTAATTGCATTGGGTAAATCCTGTTTATTTGCTAAAATTAAAAACACCGCATCCCGAAGCTTTTCATCTTGAAGAACTCTTATAAATTCATCTATAGCTTCATCTAAGCGCTCTCGATCGGTAGAATCTATCACAAAAATTAGGCCCTGAAAAGTGGAAAGGAACACCAAAATCATGTAAGCACATTTTTAAAATTTTATAATTGAAATAATTTCTCAAATCATTTTATAATTTAATTATAAAAGTGTAAAATTATTATTTAAACTTTTAGCTTTGACGAACCTGTGTATTGACAAAATAGTGGTGCCACAATGGCATGATTTTGCCGCCCCCACGGACGTCCCAAATCGTAAAGTTGATATTTTTGTAGTCGACGGTCTCAACATTAAAACCTGAGGCAGGTAATAGAAAATGAAAATAGTTAAATTATAATATGGAATTTACATAAAATGCTTTTTATAATAAATTGAACTCTTACCAATAGTCGGGATGGTTATAATTTGATGCCCAAGTTTTAGCCTGTACAGTATTGTAGTTTTCCCAGCATTGTCGAGCCCCAGCATAACAATTCGCACTTGTTTCTTCCAAAATAGCAGGTTAAATAAAGAAGTGATGGCATTCCCCATGGTGGATGGTATGGTATTCAAGTGGCAGGGTAAAGTCTATTTTTATTTTTTCTATTTTTTCTCTCCAACTTGATGATTTTCCTATGCATGAAATCTACAGATATTTCTAGTTTTTACTGCCTTTTGTTACCGATTATTGGAGTGTTGAGTGATTCAACTTTAATTATTTCCGACAGTTAGTTTATTTATGGAGGGTTGTTATTTGTGACGTGTGTGTGTGTGTACATGGCAAATTGGAAACTCGAATTGAACTCTTGTGACTCTGACAGCGTTGAAGCTTTTGCATCTGTAGACTAGGAAACAAGTGAATTATGTACTAAAGTTAGCACACGTGTACTTTCCGTAAGCCAAGTGCTATCAGTGAGAGTGTCTTATGTTATTACGTGGAAAAAAATGTATCACTGTTGGTATAGGCTGAATCACTCACTTTTAGCACCTATTTACAAACGTGCAATAAAGTGTAGAGAATCTCATCAGACGGAAGACCAGTGGACCAGTAAGTTGTAATTCTGCACTCTGCACTGCAATTATCCGACGTTATAACTCGTGCAGGTGTGCACAGATGCTTTTTATGATTGCAGTGCAGCCTGTATTGCATCGCCTTTAAGCTCTATACTTAGCTAGCAATTGCAATGGGTGCTTTGACTCATGCCATTAGGCTAGACTACTTCCAAGTAATTGCACGTAAGTGGTAATAGTAATAGTACAAATAAATAAAAATAAATACTAATAAACAGGTACTTATATACGTATGTGTAGCTACTGTCATTTAAATTAAAATTATAGCACCTACATTAACCTACCGTAAATGCTCGAATAAAGCCCCAGTCTCGAATAGAGCCCTAACTCTAATAGAGCCCCATGGGGCTGCTATAACACAGCATTATGTTATGTGGAATGCAATGCGGGAATTTGGAATAGAAACCCAGAGGCTCTATTCGAGCATTTACGGTATTAGGAACTGGGAAACGATGGAAACAATGCTTTACAAAAGTGTTTGATTCTATAAATAACCTTTTTCAAAACGGTCAAAACTAGTAAATAGCGTGTTTTCAAAACGGTCAAAACTAGTAAGTAGCGCGTTTTCAAAACGGTCAAAACTAGCAAATAGCATGTTTTCAAAACGCTCGAAACTAGCAAATAGCGTGTTTTCAAAACGGTCAAAACTAGTAAATAACACTTTTTCAAAACGGTCAAAACCAGTAAATAGCGTGTTTTCGAAACGGTCAAAAGGTCAAAACTAGTAGTTAACAATTTTTATAAACAGTCAAGACTATTAAATAACGCTTTCAAAATGGTCTAAACTAGTAAACAACATTTTCACAATAGTCAAAACTAGAAATTACCATTTTCAAAAACATTCAAAACTGAGTATATTCCCGTTTCTAAAAGGTTAAAACTATGAATCACCTCCTACATTTTAAATGATCTAAAATTGAACAATGGGAAAATTAGAAATATGAACTGCATCTTTTCTCTAATATCTTAAGTTCATACTCCTTTAATAATAATAATATTATTTGTTTAATTATGTTTATAATTACAGGGCCTGGAAAACATGTGAATGTGAAGCACAACAACTGCTCAACTGCTACTGCAACTCTTGTCAAAAATTACCCACCGTACAGTGTGTACGTAGGTGGGATGATGGCTGATGCTAATTTTACTATTTTTTCATCTGAAGGTAAGTCTATAATTATCCTAATGGATTCTTAGTGCATACAAGTGGCACATAAGTAATTTTATGTTTACGATCTGGGAATGTATTTTCCATTTTCTATTATCATATTTTATAATTTTAATTCTCAGTAACTCGTCACTCTGAGTGCATTTCCTGCATGGTTGGTAAATATGTACATACGTGCTTACATTAATATTTATACCGCAGAGCTACAGATCTACACTTCAAGTGCTTTAAAATGGGCAATTCCCACCCATTAAGAAATCCAGAATTAGACTTCAAGTATGTTTTAAGCACTGTGACTACAATCGATGGAATTTTATGTGCTGGAGTAACCTCTTGAGTTATCTTTGGTCTGTGTAATTACCCCTTTGATAGAATCGCCGCTTTACGCCTTATATTGCTATTATTTATTCTTTTATAGTAATTATATATAGTATTACTTCCCGTATTAATATAAATGTATCTATGTATTAAAAATCTTGTAATCATTAAATAATGGAATGTACTTTTAGGTATATGAAGGGTTCAATTGATTCGCCAGCCACTCCAATCCTTCGTAAAGGCCTTCCCCAGTTGTAGCAGATGTGGGCTGAACATACCATAATCTTGAATGGATTGAGTGCAATCCTAATTTGTCTGTTAGCTCAGCTATCGTCATGGCATCGGGTAAATCCTGAGAAAAATAGAAATTAATTAAAATTTACATGAATTATATCGTCGGTTAAGAAGCAAAATGATGCACATCCACTTTTGGCTAAAAGCAAAAAGATGCTTATCAAAAAACTCTTAAAAGCAAAATGATGCACATCCAGAAGTACGCGCATGGATATGCATCATTTTGCTTTTAAGAGTTTTTGGATATGCATCACTTTGCTTTAAGTCAAAAGTGGATGTGCATCATTTTGCTTCTTAACCGACGATATGAACTATTATTAAATTAATAATAATTTGTAAAATGACAAACCTGTTTATTAGCAAAAATCAAGAAGACGGCATCGTTCAGCTCTTCATATGTTAGCAGTCTAATTAACTCGTATTTCGCCTCCTCACAATTTTTACGATCGCTGGAGTCTACTACAAAGATCACCACCTGAAGAAAAATTAACAAATGTAACTAATTAGAGCAAATACAAAAATACAAAAAATGCACAGAAACTTTGACTTATTTTGATATAAAATTAAAATGTTACTGTAATTAGAAGAATTTTAGCTTTTAACGGACCTCTGTATGATCTTGAATTTCTTGGAAATAATTTCGCCACAGATGTGAAATCCTCCCACCGCCCCAGCCAATATCCCACACGGTAAAACTTATATTATTGTGCTGCACTGTTTCTACATTTAAACCTACAAAATAAGGCAAACCGTTAAATACCTACATATGTATATTTTTAAACAAATTATTTGCTTTATTTTATTTAATTTAGAATAACAGTTACCTATGGTAGGAACCGTCGTTTCGACGGAGCCCAATTTCAATTTATACAGTATCGTAGTTTTCCCAGCATAGCCCAAGCCAACCATCACAATGCGTATTTGTTTCTTCCCAAAAATTCTATAGAAGAGGGAGGCTATGACATTTCCCATATTTTATTAGCTATTTTATAATGCGAACCTACACTCATTAAACGATACCACAGATCACTAAAGATTTATTTCAAAACTTTGATTTTTTATGATTTATTTAATTGTTTTTAGAAAGTTTTGGGCGGCTAACAAAGAACACTCGAATAGTGCCACTAAATCTGGTTAGTGCAGTTGCATGTAATGACAGCATACTGCTGAAACAAATTGAAGCACCGTTTTATTTTGACTTTCTATATGTGTAGGGAATTGCTTATTTAATTGTTTTCAGTTTTAACGAGTACAATTATTATTATTTTTTTGTTGTGCAATTACGACAATGGAAGATTGTACAATGTCTAGAATCGAAGTAGTACATTCGATTTTAAAATGTGCTGTAGTGATTTTCCTACTGCACTGTGTAATTACCTATGCACACGGGAGAGTACAGAGAGAATTAGTTTGGAAGATATTTTTCATTTTACACTTTCGTCAAGTATCAAAAGTAGTACACTATTTCCACATTAGTACCTTCCTATCTAAAGATAATATTATTGAAGGAGCCAAGGCCATTTATTATTATCTCTGTGTGTGCACAATTCATATTAAATAACAATATTGATTGTGTAATAGCAAACGGTAGTACAGATGCAAGCTTGAGAGCGTAAGAATTCACCGTGTTTATTGCGAGGGCCCGTGCATAAATGACGGCACAGGGGTTTGCAATGGACGAGATTTTATATCTGTTGAAAAATTTGAATTTATTTTTGTACATCTTTTCAGAAAATTAAAGTCATAATTTTTTAACAGAATTTTAAAAACTCAAATTATATGACATTTTCATATTTGCAAGGCTCCCGATCCGATTGGCACAAAACTCACAAGTGAGGAGTGCTGAGAAGTCCAATTGGAGGCATAAAAATAAGACTTTGGGAGCCCAAACCGACTTCATGCTTTGATGATGATTTTTTTCCTGCTTCCTTCTTCCTTTTGTAACAGCAGAAGTGCCTTGAAATTTTATGGGTCCACTCAGTCAAATCTATCTTGTTCTGCTAAGGTAGTAGTGATTTTTTAGGTTTAGTTTTATTCAGTAAAAAAAAATTATTTCTAAAAAAAATTGTGTCCTTCTAGTAATAATAAAAGTGCGGATTGTCCTGTTGCTGATGTATGTAATTTTGTATTGCATTCCGCTATCACTTAAAGTAACATGGCAGTTATTTATTGCGTGTGTAATAAAGTTTGCAGCCGCGCACATCCCCGCAGCTATGATGATTTATTAATTTATTATTAATTTTTGTAAGCTACAACATTTTGTGACGTCAACGTTTCTCATTTTTCCCAAATGTGATGATCGACTTTAGATTATTTATTTTGACATTAAAATTGATATGTAATTTAATTACTCTATCATTGATGCACTCATAATCGGAAAATGAAAAATATCTGGAATAAGTAAACTTTTAACTTATGTAATTTAGAGGCAGCAAAGAAGAAAATAACAAAACTAATTAATCGTAAGTTAATTGGAAACACGTTTTTAACATTTTTACTAAAACAAGCATTGAAATAAAGATATAGTTATATATCTATTTGTGCTTTAGGACCTTTTAGAACTTTTGTATTAGGTTAGGTGGTTTCTTTTTTCCATTTGGACGCATACTGCAGACTCTTTCGTGATACTTTTGGTGACCATGCTGACTAAAAGCATTTTTACAATACTGGCAAGTATAGGGCTTGATTTTGACTCCGTCAGGACGGTTTTTGCATACATTCTCATGACGATGTTTATTGGCACAAGCTGCATGTCCACGTGAACAGTATTGACACTTGTAAGTTTTGATTTGTACACCATCTGGACGTAATTTGCAAATTCTCTCGTGAGATATTCTAGTGGAACTCTGGGTGAACGATTTATCACAATATTGACACGAGAACGGTTTAATGTGGGCTCCATCGGGACGCATGCGGCAAATTCTCTCATGAGACGTTTTATGGCCAGTTTGCTTGGACGGTTTACTACAATACTGGCAGTTGTACGTTTTCATTCTTACGCCACTCGGACGCATCCTGCAAGAATTTTCGTGCCTACCTTTAATACCATTTTGGGAAAACATTTTCTGGCAATAACTGCATTGGTATGGTTTTTCTCCAGTATGGATTCGTATGTGATTGTACAAATGTGGACGTGTTAAAAATCTTGTAGAACAAAGAGAGCAGCTGAACTTCCGCTCAAGGGGCTCTGCACTGTGCTTCCTCTGCATATGGGACTTTAAGCGAAAGGCCACAGTTGCACTGTAATTACACTCTGAGCACGTGTACGGCTTTTCGCCAGTGTGGGTGCGCATGTGCTCATTTAAGTGCGTCCTTTGACTACTTGTGTAGTTGCACAAAGCGCAGGCGTATGGCTTCTCTCCCGTGTGCGTGCGCATGTGGTTGATTAAGCTCGATTTTTGGCTCGTTTTGTAACTGCATAGTCCACACTTGAATGGCTTACCACTGTAATTGGTTTTTTTGCAACTAGTTTTCGTAGAATAGTTCCAACTTTTGGTGTCACTTCCTGCTCTTATATAGAGCGCATCGCTGCCCTCAAGTTGCTCACGTGACTTCACTTTTAATTTGTTTAACTTAATTTGAATGTGGTGCGTAATCCCATTAATGTTTAAAAGCTTTTCCTCTGCCTGTAGAATTTGTTTCTGTTTCAAAGTTTGCTTTTGTACAACAGATGCCATTTTTACGAAAACAGCTTTAAATCACTAGATACTTTTGAAATGGTTCGTCTGTTGAAAAGTGCACCGAAGGTATGACGACTAAATGAAAGAGGAAAATTACAAGCTACCTAAGTAGATGCCTACAAATATACTTGGAATTTGGGATATGTAAATTGGGTTCAGCTGGAAAGTGCATAGACCACATGGCAGGTATCTAAAAATAAGCAGACGTGGAAACGTTCTGGATAATCTGAAGGAGACCAACTATATGTCCAACTAAAATTCCATTGCAGCTATTCTGGTCAGGCTATTTGTGTCCTTATGTTAAAGGTTTCTTGCAAGAAAATTAAAAAGGGAAAAAATAAAAAGTTAAAAGGGTCCCACATGTCTATATGAAAGTCAAGCTAACCGCCATATTTTTATCACGTTTAGGGACGACTGCTGGCAGCCATCAGGCGGCAGACAAAGTGCAATAAAATTATCACATTGTGATCATCATATAATTAAAGCCGGGTAAAACCCCTTTAAGCCCTATTTTAGCCACTTGGGCTAAAACCAACTCACAACCCTGCCCTGCTTCGAACGTATCCAGAATTTGAAAATAATTATCTTAGTAAAGCATAATTGGGCACATTTGGCAAAAAACATGCATGGGAAGCAAAACTACTTGCATCATTTCTTCGTTATTTAGTTTAGGGATTAAAAACATGAAATGAAACGTATGTACTTTGCAGTACATAAGTACATACAGTGCACTATTGTGCTTAACTAAATTACCAAATAATCTCAGTGTAAAACTATAGTAAATACTATCAAAAAAGAGTTTATTTTAACTTTTATTTATTTTAAATTTTCTGCCGTAGCTTCCGTTTAGTTTCTCGCCTCTCAATATTTTTCTTATCGTCGTACAGATCTAGATTCTTCACGTAGTGCCATACAAATCCATCAAGTATAGCTCCCACTAGTATAATGCCAGCGGCCGTTAAATTGTAAATGTAGCGAAGCTTGTCCCCACTGTACAGCCAGCATGGTCCTTTGGTACCACAGGTTCGATTAGCTGCTGTTGTGCCCTTTAGAATACATGTTGACTCTGAAATGATACAAAATAAAAGTTTTAGAATAGGCATACGATCATTGCTTAGGGTAATTAGCATTGACCGCGTAAGTCCAAAGATTTTGAAAGAATGTTTTCAAAACAGGATTTGTCATAATAATAACAGTAGACATCATGGAATTGCTGCTCACCGAAAATGTATTTAAATAAGAAAGGTGCTGGCAGGTACGCAAATACACAGTGAAGTCCAATGTTCAGGCAAATTGACAGCCCTTTCTTTCGTGGGTGAACACATCTGTTAAAACAAAAATGATACCCGATTAGTATTATATAGTACGTTTTATTTTAACTTTAACGATAATTAACCTTTTCGAAACGGTAATATATCCAGTCTTACAAGCCTTTGAAAACGCTAATTTCTTGTTTTGACCTTTTTAAAAAGTGTAAATTACTAGTTTCGACCTTTTCGAAAAGCGTAAAATACTAGTTTTGACCTTTTTGAAAACACTAATTTCTTATTTTGACCTTTTTGAAAACTCTAATTTCTTGTTTTGACATTTTTTAAAAGTTTTTATTAAATAACTAATTACTTTTAATAAATTATTAAATTACTAGTTTTTACTTTTTTGAAAACGCTAAGTTCTAATTTTGACCTTTTAAAAAAGTGTAAATTACTAGTTTGGACCTTGTTGAAAAGTGTAAAATACTAGTTTTGACCTTTTTGAAAACACTAATTTCTTATTTTGACCTTTTCGAAAACGATAATTTCTTGTTTTGACCTTTTTAAAAAGTGTAAATTACTAGTTTTGACCTTTTTGAAAACGATAGTTTCTTGTTTTGACCTTTATAAAAAGTGTTTATTACTACTTTTCTCCTTTTTATAAAAAGATTATTGTAGGATAAAAATCGCAAAGGATTCTTTCCAGGGTCGAATGGCTGCGTAGTCTCGAATAGGTAACTGTCCAACGTATACGTATAATAATCTAGTGCTAAAATCTTGATAATCATCGTAAGTACCTGTAAGCGACCAGAACGTTCCCAATGCGTCCACAAGCCTCTGAAAAGCTAAGTAGCCCGCTAATTACCAAAAAAATAATAAGCATTGTGTTGCAGCCATCTTGAATACAGACGCCCTTGTCGATCTGAACATCCATTGAAATACAGGAGCAATTTCCAAAACTTCCGTTTTTTGAAACTGAAGTACAGCCGGCATGGCAAGCAGAGAAATACACTTGATTCGTGGAGCGATCGCAGAGGGGGGCGTAGTCTACATCCTCGCATGCGCAGCCCAAACTACAATTTCCAATTGGATTCGTTGACTTTGCATTTTCCAAAAAATTATAGTCTCCAGGTTGACATTTTAATTGTGTAAACACAACTTTTGCAAGAACATACAAAATGCCAATGAAAACATTCCAGCCTGCTAGAAAT
Organism: Dicyrtoma fusca; assembly: GCA_034695205.1. NCBI lineage: Eukaryota > Metazoa > Arthropoda > Collembola > Symphypleona > Dicyrtomidae > Dicyrtoma > Dicyrtoma fusca. The sequence goes on from JAQFZC010000493.1 coordinate 19,522, forward strand.
CTTGCACTAGGCTGAAATTTTGAGATTAGCCAACCGCATCCGAGAAGGCCCACGCCCTGACTGACAATTCCAACAATTCCTAAATAGTGAATCAAAAATAATTTTTGTAAATAAATCGTCTGTATAGTGAACTAATGAAGGTAGAGGCTAGGGCCACGCATAAATGAAGTTTACAAAATATTTTTAATCCCCACCTGAAATGAAGGCAGCATCCTCCGCAGTTTTGCTAAAGACCGTCTCCAAATACTCTGGCATGTACATCCAGTAGCCCGTAGAAGCAAATACGAAGAAAAGCGAAGACAAATTATTAAAGACTAGCGTCTTATTTCTTAGAAGTAAGCTCATTTCTCGTCTAAGCTCTATAATTTTAAAAATGCAGAATCATATTTAATTTTAATTTTCATTAAATATATAGAATATATTTTCCCCATTGATCGTCCCCTTACTTTGTAGGTTATCTCTAAAAGTAGGCTCTTTTTCCACCATTTTGGTGTAGTCAAATGTAGAATTTGCTGTAGTGCTAAACGCCGGAGAATTAGGGGTTGAAGTGGAGTTCTCGGTGCAAATGGATAGATCTGTAGAGCTGGGATATGTGGAACTGATAACGGATATCTGCCCAGTATCACTGTTGGCTGTGATGCTTTCTTGTGAATTAGAATTAAAATCGATGGACTCGGTGGGTTTATTTTCAACTTGGCGATATTTGGCTGGTTTGGGAAGATATTTGGGAAACATTGACATGAGAAAGGACACCAATGTCAAGAGGGCTCCAAGCACTAGCCAGCCTAAATAGTAATAAAAAAAATGTATTAATATTCACACATATGTATATACAGATATAGGGTATAGATGTTTTAATGGATTTTTCTTACCCATCCACCAAGCCCCAATCCGTGGGTCTGGCTCCATCGGGGCGGCTGCCACAGTAGTAACGGTCACAGCTGGAAGCATTTTCAAGCAGGCGGAAGCCATTCGATACCCAAGAAGTGGTCCAAACACTCCCGCGGACATGGTTATACCTACAAAAACACAAGAATATAATTACCATGTTATTGAATGTGCTTTTTACTAATGTGCTTTTGTTTTTTGGGGCTACAAATTATAAACTTGTACCGAAAACAGCTGGTGATTGAGTTTTCATTAAGCTTTCCTCCAAATAGGGACTTCCCAAACTATAAACTAGGAGCCCACTTACTCCAGCTATAGCTTCGGAGAGTACAATAAAAAACATTGTCAAAATCGAGGAACTGCCCAATACACAAGAGGCTGAAGGCCGCTCTGTGTTTACTTCATAATCGTCTTCGTCGGAATTTGAGTCATCATCGTCATCATGTTCGTCACTATCTTTTGCAAAGAAAGCTGGCATTGGTGGAGAAAGGCATAGCTGGTGTATTTGTGGCTCTGGAAGGCAAGTACAAGATTTTATAAAAAAATTGTCAAAAATGTGCTTAATAGAAAATAATCGTTATTTTCTCTTTTTTTCTATTTTTTAGAACAACAATTACCAAATGAGCTACTGTTGCTGACACGAGTGACAGTGTTGGAAAAAAGATTAAATGCATTCCTATGTAAAGATGAATGCACATGGTCCCTTTTGGTCAACATATCCGCTTCAAAATCGGCTCCATGTCCATAAATAAAATGCGGACTAGCCATTAGAAATGAAGCTAGAGCTGATAGAAATACGCCTGTGGCAATCCAACGGGGTCTATGGCACTTCCCCGTAATGCTAACATAGCCCAAGATGACCGAAAACACGATTTGACTCACTTCATTCCCCACAAATACGACACCTGGTCAATACAAAAGTTACGAGAAATTAGGAAAGGAATATTTTGCAAAAGTATACCTAGGTATGTACATCTATATAGCGGCTGTATAGACATATATGCGGGCATCGTTTACAATTTGTAAGTTTTACTCACCCGCAAGTTCCTCATTGATATCAAACCTCCTTCGTAATGGCTCCAAAGTGGCACTCTTGTAAGAATACTCCATCCCCTGAGTAATAGCCACGAGGGCGTAGACCAGCACAAAGTACTTGGTAACTCCAAAGCGTCGAAGCCATTGTGGTTGATATGACCAGAGGCCACAGTAGTACTTCTCCACACTTGCGATTTTCCCATAACTTGATTTCTTAGAAAATTTACATTTAGCTTCTTCCATTTTGTTACTGGTAGCAAGCTACTTTAATTTATTCTTTACCAGTTATACTGCTCAAGTAGGAACCTGAAAAGTCAAAATAAGATCGGCCGTACCTTAAAAGGTATTCTCAGTGACACAACTGACGGTCGCATTTGCAATGTTTTCATTTAATTGAGCAATTGAGCGGCTTTGTATAATATTTAACTACGGATTAGAATGTCCATCTACATAATAATGCATGAGTGCGTGAAACTACCGTTGATATTTGCATTGGCGATTACTGATTGTCTACAGATGTAATACCCGGAAGTCTCATAGGGGGAAACGGTCATTATTTTTGTATGTGTCAAATCATAGTAAATAATGCTAAAAATGTTGTAAAACGTACATATATGCAAATCACGTGCTACCGTGGAACATTTTATGTGCGTTTTGGACTATGATGCGCTTACTACATAATTACAGTAATAATTGTAAATTCGGATGCAGTATGTGTGTGTGTACGTACTTCCATCGTTTCCGAAGCAAATAATGCTACCCTACCCCAGTTAAACAAGTAGTTGGACAATTTACAGTTTATCATTAAGCTGTATTAAATAACATCATTATTAATATTAGCTATAGCTAATTCACTTTTGGATTAAAAGATGTGTAATTGACGCCGATGCCGATAAATGTAGATAAGGCGGTTTTTATATGACCGTTCCAGTGCAATATAATGTATCCCTATTCAAATATTTGCTGCATTGCTAAAAATAAAAAATAAAATTGCACATGAATACATATGTATACTACCAACGTAAATATTGTATTTCTTGTACAACTCGTTGGAGTTGTAAATTAGCTAGCGACATGAACGTATTGCGGTGTCGGTAAGAGAAATCAAAAACATCCGTTTGTTTTTGCCTAACAAGTAGCCACTAAAAATGATTAACTATTTTTAGATAAGCGGTTTCTCTCATTTCCCCTTACAGTTTAAGTACGACTGGAAAAAAGGAAATACTATTATGTGTTGTAGACTAAATGTAAATGAATGAATGAGTATAAAAGATGGCTATTTGAGAACTTGGAAATAAAGCGGATTTTCCTTTATTTTTATTTTAAATTTAGAGCCTAAGTCACACAATTTGTTTAAATGTGGCAAATTGAGGATAATAATTTAGTAATTAAAAACATTATCCTCCTTTATGGGCTATATAAAGCTTTGAAAACTCAGTTGGTCTGCCAAAGAAATTGCTATTCATTTTACAGCTGAAAATTGCCTACTGCAGCCTTTTCAACATGGCGGTCCAAAGATTTAACAGCTGTTGCTACCTCATTTTATTAACTGTCTTGGTGTACTGTATGGGTAAGTTTTTTCCATAATAGTTGACAAACTTTTTTAAAGCTAAAGTACCTACATTACTTGGTAGGGAATTACTCCACCAAAAATGATTGAAAAAAAATAGCTGTTCATTTAAAACACATTACAAATAATTTAAACAATAAAACCATTTTAACAATTTCAGTGTCTTCAGTTAGTGGTTCTTCAAGAGATGTTCGGCGTATTAACAAGCGTAAGTAGAATTTTTAAACAGAAATAATTAAATAATTAAATATTTTTAGAACGTCCATTGCATTACTGATGACTGTTAAATAAAATATGCATTTGACTCTTTATACATAGTTTGCAATGAGGCTCGTGACAGTGGTCCCTGCCGTGCCAAGCAGACCCGCTTTTACTATGACAAAACCTCTGGGGCTTGCAAAAGTTTTATCTACGGAGGCTGCAGAGGGAATGGAAACAACTTTGAAAGCTTTAGTCAATGCAATTCTTCTTGCAAATATATGGGATGGTCAAAGACTAGACCATAATTGAGCGCAGAAACTCTGGTTGGATTATTGTATTAGTTAAGAATACATTTTTCAAAAATTAGAAAATAAGATTTCTAAATTGTTAAAAGACCTTATTTTATTTACAAAAAAGAACCTAAGATCATAATGTCATTACAGCAATCCTTTTAACCCCATAATGATTCTTTACTCATTCTTTCTAGTTAGCTTATTCGAAAAATCAATAAAAAACATACCTTTTTAATTGCTCTTTCTGCGAATTGTGGCAGCCGTCTTGGAACACTTTCTTGAATCACCAAAAATATGTGCACATTTATGTAGAGCGAATAATATTAAAAAATGCTGCGCCGTACAAATGTGAATGGATTTAGGTGTGTGGAGGGTAGGCCATACTAATAATTCACCCATTAAAAGTAGTAGTAAAACAAAGACACAATGCTACAAGGTAAAATATGAGCTAATAATAAATTGGATGGCCAAGTGCTGTCCTAATGTGACCGTGACTGATTGTATAACAATTATTTTTAGAATGGAATTTATACAGTGACACCCGTGTTATCGCGAGTGAAGTGTACACGGGTCAATTAAATTATTTTTGTGATTTTTTTTGTATGTTTACAATAATGGAGGCTACATATTAATGACGCCTAATTAACTGTTTTATTATGGGGGGTTTAATTATCACAAAGTTTGGTCGTGATCCTGGGTTCAATTATCATTTATTGCTGTAAGCTTGTCATTATTACACGTAGTGTGGTAAGGTTGTGACCACAACGTGTACGGTGTAAAGTTTACAAGTTTACATAAGTACACTGGAAAAAAAGCACCACATGTATTACCGATTAGCAGCAAGAAATTTAATAGAGCAGGAGGGTTGTAAATGTAATCTGTGATCACAAAAGTTTAATTATTTATTGTGCTGGCTTTTATTTCAATTAGCTAGGAAAGTCAACCACCGCCCTGAAGGTAATTAACTATGCATTTACATAACTATTTTATAGAATGCACCTAGTAGTTTTTATTTGGTGTATAAAGTACACAACGCTATAATATTAAAATCTGGGATGAAACTGGCTACAATGGTACCTACATGATTTAAAAATGAATTACGGTAAAGTCATTGATGCAGTTGTTATGTATATATACTAAATACTGTACGATAACATTATAATAAAACGGGGCTCAGGTTAATTTCAAAGCGCTCTACCAATAATTATGAAACAAGGGAACTTCATACTGTAAGGATCAGACTATTGTTAGGTACTTCGTTTAGGAATAAATAAGAATGGAGAAGGATTTAGGTAGGTAGTTGTAGAATTAGAATTGTTTCACTTTATTTTCAGCAGTAAATTATTGTGCATGTTCGTTCGTTCGTAGCCAGATTCTAATTAATTCAATATATTTGATTCGGCTGTAGTGGCTTCACCACGACTGGCAATTTACAATTCAAAATAATACAAATAATATTCACAATAATAATAACAACTAACATGTGAATGTTGCTACAGGTCTCATAACCCCGCCACATCAAGACGAGCATGCCGTCATGATGTCAAGTGTAGGGGATTAATAACATAATTTTGTTCATAACAAGAACTGAGTTTCGCTGTGGTTTTATTGGTTGCGAACCGTATTGATGCCTTGATGAACTCAATAACCCAACAAAACTCACTTCTTTCTGCATTCAAAGATTACACGTATTAAGCAATAAATTATACTTTTTAATGATTTAGATTGTTGAAAATAAGCCTACCACTCCATTCTCTCATAAAACATTGGAATTATTGCTTCCTTTGCCTCAAATGAAGACATTTCGCGTCCTGTTTTACATTTTAGGAGGAAGCAATACATCAAGCTCCAACACAAGAAAATCCTGGCTAAATCAGGACGTCTGGCATCCCGAATGAGATGTTTGAGTTCCTTATGCAGTAGTTTTATTTTACAAGTATTACTTCAGTTTGACGACGTTTTAAAGCTTGGTAAAAACATTCTAATCTGGCGTTTTACTGACCAGATTTCAGTACTAAAATAAAATATTAAAATCTAGTACACGCTAAAATGATTTATATTTGCATTTTAGCTAGGAAAGAGCAAGAACTTATGCCATTATAATTTATTTGTTCGTCACTAAGCTTCCGTTTTTAAGCTATTTGAAATTGATGAAAGAAAAGAAAATGTAAACCGGATTTTAGTCACAGTGAGATCACATTCATCAGATTATCAGATTCTGACAGACATACCGAGAGATTGTAAGAAGCCACAAGTCCTGCAATATAAGTTTTAATAATGGAAGGAGAGCAAGAGCTCAGTTCATCACGTCGTCCAAAATGCATCTGACACCGTAGTCAAAAAAAACTTTCAAAACATTTCAGAAATAAATTTATTATTTTTCACTTAAATTACGTAACTAAGGAAATTCCAAAATTACGATTTTCCACTTCTTTGTTGCGAGTATGGTGCATCTCGTGATATAGTATCAGCAACGATTGCATTCTATATTTAATTGTTTTCAAGTCTAACCCACATCAAGTACATTTTCTGAAAGTTTACATTATTTACAATTATTAGTCGTGTCACTGACGTTCTTTTTCTATTCACAGTTTTCAACAATTTTATCCTACCGTAGTTACATTTTTCTGAAAGTTTACATTATTTTTCATTATTAGTCGTGTCATTGACGCCTTGATTCTATTCACAATTTTCTTCGATTTTTATCTACATTAGATACATGTTTCTGAAATTTTACATTATTTACCATTATAAGTCGTGTCATTGAAGTCCTAATTCTATTCTCAATTTTAATAAATTCTAACCCACATTTAGTACACTCTTCTAACATTTGAATTATTTCCCATTGTACGTAGTGTCATTGACTCCATTTTCTTCAACGTTGATTTACATTAGGTACATTCTTCTGAAATTTGTTATCTGCAAAGCAGAGTTAAATTTCTATTCACTAGGTAGGTATCGCAAATTGCATTCCTCACACAACTGCATACCCTTTTCAACCGCATACCTACTACTACTGCATTCATTTGCATTCATTGCATTTCTATAGAACCTAAGAATGACCGAAGGTATTGGTATTATTAAAATATCCTGATTACATACGTTTACAAATATCTACTGTTATTCATTTATTATGCTAACTTCTATTTATCAAATACAAGATTTACAAAACGTTATTACTTTAGAAAGCTCGGACAAAAAATTAGAGTTGGAAGAGGAGCTTCTGGGTGACGATGCGGCTTCTATTAGGAGAGGATCAACAGCAGGCACGTAGTCGCAAAGTAAGGAGAAAACTTTTAGGGACGAAGAAGACATAGAAAATGGGCCGGACTCAACAAAATAATGGACCGAATCACTTATCAGTACAACCGATCAGTAAACAAACACCAGAGATTATACTAAGTCCTAAGTAGGAAAAAATGTCCAAATGAAACTCACAAATTTCTCCATGCTGGTCGATAACTACAACCTTCAATCCTCAGTTCACACAAAAGATGATCCCAATCGAAATACTTGAATATGTTTCCTGACCAATGACGTCAATGCTGATACTGCTGCTGACATGAATAATTAGTATGTTAATGAGCTTCAATGTAAAAAACATAAAAACCTTTCAGCTTTCAATTGGGGGTGGGGGACACAGAAAATAAGACATAAGACTCCAAGCATCCGTCCCAACCCCTCATTTTTACTTTTCCATTTATTTACGTTCTATTTTCATTTAAAATTCTCAACACAAAAGCCTTGCTTTCTTATGATAACTACTAACCTTTCTTTTCTTCTTATTTTTAGCTCATTTTTGTTGTTGCTTGTATTCGTTTGAGTTGCGTTCCTAATTATCATTTAACTGTGGACACGAGCGCATAAATCCTTATTGCTACACATACGTATTATTACTAATTATAGGTATAAAAAACAAGGGCTGCGCCATTGTTTTTTTCTTCCAACTGGCTCCTTACAGAGCGTAGGTCTACGGGTAACTTTGTTACACTTTCGCTTAAGTACCCACTAAGTATTAGACTAATATCTAGAAAATATATAATTTAGTATTTATATAACACGTATTGAGTCGTAAATCCTATTTAATTGCGTGTGTACATACTTAAACTACTAAATCGCGTTTTTGACCCCGAAGATGCCCACATACTCGTGGCTACCTTTTAGTTTGCTGGATTTACTTTTCAAAGGCTTTCTAATGCTGTATAATATGTGCGTGTAACTCTATTTTTAATTTTTTCCCTTAATTATGTAAGAACTTTAGAAACTTTAGAAATTAGAAATTAGAAATAGTATTTTAAAATAATTATTATAAAATCAAAACAGCAGCGCCATCTAGTACTAGTAGTAAAAGAAGGTAGGTTGGTATATCCTTAGCCTAGTTGAAATGTTTCCGCTATCTTGATTCGCCAGTCAAAGTAAGCAGCGGCCTCTTGCGGATTGCTGACCCTGACGACAGGGGGTGACTGTTGTTGTCGCGTGGGGTGGGTAACGTAGGTAAGAGGTAGAGCACCAACTCGTCTAATTGAGAGGCCCGTGTATCGCTGGGAGACTGCAACTTGTTGAAATGAAAAGATGAAACGGCCGCCATCTTGGAAATTCCACGACAGTTTAGAAACCCTTCTGTTTACATGGTATTTCTCCAACCAACAGTTTTTCTCCACGAGGCACATTCCTCTTAAGTGGTACTTCTCCAAATCAGATTTTTTTTGCGCGGGACTCCTCCCTCCATAAAATCCATTAGAGGAGAAATCTCTGCTTCGTTGGAGGGGGGGGGGGGTGGAGTGACAACATACCAGAGAACGAAAGATGTGGAATTGTAAGCATCAGACTATTGCTGGATCCTTAATTTGATGATAAATAGGAATGAAATAAAAGGAATTAGTGAGGTAGTTGTAGAATTAGAATTACTTCACTTTATTTTCAGCAGTAAATTATTGTATGTACAATGTACATGTTCGTTCGTTCGTAGCTAGATTTCAATTAATTCAATATTCGACTCGGTTACAGTGGCCTCACCACGACTGGCAATGACAATTGCAATTCAAAATAATACAAATAATATTGGGTGCCAAGGGCATAGATTTTATAAAGGGCAATTAGGCATACTGAATACCACGCATGTCCATAGTACACCAGCACTAAAATATTTATGCGCTTACCACAGCTGATCAACTCGAACGTTTTACAATCTTTTATGTGTCCCATATTGGATGAAAACAAGTGTCTGCTTTTAAGTACTTTTAATTGTTTTGTGACATAAAATTGTGATGTAGAATCACATACGCGTATGCGTCCTTTCACATTTTGTATTTCCTTTTGCAAAGCAGCTGAAAAGTTGAAATGACAGACAAAAAATAACTGTATTTTTATTCTGAAGTTTTATTCTTTTGTTCTTACACTTACGTTTCCTCCTAGTTATACAGATATTTTAGTAGTTCAAACGAAGTGGACTCTGTGTATTAAAAAATAGTCTAATGGTCTATAAATCTATACAGACTTTGTGTAACTCTGCAGCGAACAGATCCTTACGGCAAAAAACCACAAGTGTTTGTAGGCCATTGTTTTATAAGAAAACAATATACATTTATTTAATACAAATGTTTACTACAAAAGTACAATTTCAAACTAATTACTACTAATGGCTACCGTGAATACACCGACTAGTTTTTAGTAGGTATACGCGCACTGAAAATTATATAACTCCACAGTCATGAGAATTTTTGCTTCGGAGCAAGTTCCTATTTAAATATTAAAAGAATGAATTAATTTAAATTAACTTATATCATCCGTGTAATGAAGAATGCTAAGGAAACGTGTATTAATTGATGCATGCTTATTCATTTTACACGGGTCCAAGCTTTCTTTGTAGGAGCAACAAAAGTGGCAAAGCATGCTTGAAATAAATCTTTGCAAACAGAATCACACAGACTATACTCCCACACAAAACAGTCCACAGATAGAAACCGAATAAACCGATCCCACGTGTGCTTGGCCCCTCCCTTACTACAGTTGTTGGTGTAATTACTTCCTTGCTTCCAGGGTCTTTATCCAGCGGAAGGCAGAGATCGACCTCATCGTGCAAATCGTGGGCTAGAACGGAGAGGTCCAAGAAAAGGGAATCACCAAGGAACATTCGTCTGGAAGTGTGATCTGTGAGTTCGTATCTTGTCAAAGGATGAAGTAGAATTGAAAGATTCCCACGATTTAGCATAAACCACGAAAGAGCTTCTGATATTGAGGTCTTATTACAACAAGTCTCGAAGCTTCCAATGGGATGTGGACCAACTGGTCCTAAATTCAAATGGTTGAGTCGACAGTTTTTCAGAAAACCACTGTCTATTTGGTCTTGAATCGCAGTTCTACAGTATTTGAATTAGAAAAAAGCGCCAAAATTATCCTCACTACTTTACATACCTAATTTAATGTATCTAAAATTACTCTGAAATTGCTTACCTGAATCTGACAGCCTCATTCGAACTAACTTTATTCGTTTGTAAATAGTAGGTATGGAAATGATAGCCGTGAATTTCTGTAGTATCAAAGCACTGGACGCCAAAAATAATAGTACAACAGGCAACAAGCACTAAATATATTTGCATTGTACTTCAACTTTGTTTTTTATCACGTAACTTTAATAATTTATTGAGTGTATTTAGCGTTCAGTTATAAAACAAAATAGGAGATTTATTTGGGTCTCTATACCCGAAATAAACTGTATCTGGAGTAAAATAAACTATGGTAAATAAAAAATAATTGTGGTTCTGATTTTAAAATTACAAGTGAAATAATGAAACCGCATGATTATGATTCACCGTATCGTGCAAACTGGTTAGTTTCTGCATACTAGGTACTCCGTAAGTACAGGTATAGTTTATATAAATATATCTATTTCCATCAGTTTAGCATACCCATGCAAGCTCGCTCCTTATCTGTTGAAACTGGCGGCTCATTTAATTCAATTTCATTCAAGGTTGAATTCTGAGAATTAGTCAAATCAAAGACCTTTATCTTAAATCTACATATGAATGCTCATGAACATGTAATAGGGATAAGGAGACATTGAACTATGTATCTATACGCACTCACAACTGCACTTAAGAACGTGAATTTATTCTGTTTGCATTGCAGATTTATGGGTTAATGGTAAACAAGTAAAATAAAATAATGTTTTATTTATTTCAAAATTGAACGGTAATTAAACTAATTAATATTTCAATGTACATAATAGAATAAAAAAATGTGGCTAATCAAGAATTCCGTTCTAGCTAAAACAGCCACTCATACATTCACTTTTCGTTTCAAAATTATTCTTGTTCCCCCCACACCCACCATAAATAAATGTTTGGCACGTTGCGGATTTTGAATCAAAATAGTAGCGTTCAAAAGCGGCATAGCAGAGACCCGGATCATTAGCATCTAGACACTCTGCAATAAAAATGGAAAAAAAATATGAACAGCCTGCAAGGGATATACATATAGTCGCTATATAGATATAGCTATTGATAAATTACAATGCAGTAAGTAAATACACTGCCTGGCTACAATCCTACTTACTTGCATTTATATTTCTGATTGGTCTAGACTGCCCGTATGCCGGTGCTGAAAATACAATAAAAGAAATAATTTAAAATTGTTAATATTTGCGGTTAGGAATACTAACCTAGAATAAAATATACGAAATATAAAAATACAATATTTTAACTTACCGATAATACAAGCAAGAAATAATGCTAACGCAACCAAATTCGTACGAAAATTCTTCATTTTGAACAATTTATGTGACTCAAAGTCTTTGCTGCTACTTCAAGTAATGATTCGCTAATAAATACTTTTCTTCGGAAGGAAGTTTCCCGTCGTATAAATCAGAAACAGGGATTGAGTTTAGTTTTTATACTGCAGAATTGCAGTCCAAAACAACGTAACCAAGGCCAATGTGAGAAAAGCACGGCACAGGATGTTATATGATAATTAGTTCCGGCTGTAAACCTTGCCAGGAACGTAAACATAGCACACTGTTGTGTAATAGTGAAAGCCCTACAGTTCCATTTGAAGGCTACTAAAGACGAAAAACAGGCACCTTTTCTGCACAATCATCATAACAATTATTTATTATTGCATTCACGAGCATTGCCATTATTGCTATGACAGGCAATTGATTGCTAAATAATAAAATTTCATTAGTACTTTACACACCAGAAATAATTAAATTGTTTACTTAAATTATAATGGTTTACATTCGTAATTTATTCTGGTTTAGTTACATGTTGACATTACAATAAATTATGAATTAAGTACATAAAAATGTACATTAACTTAAAGTAAGCACTGCGTACTGTGCGCTATAAAGCTTGTGTACATACATGGGTAAATACGTATTTACCATGTACCATATTTTAAACATGGCTTACAGGGTGTACTTATATCGGTAATAGTGAAGCTAGCTACAAAAAATTAATAAATATAATACTAGTAAGCATACAGCGTCTATTAAAATGCATGCTGTAAGAACAGTTCTACCGTTCAGCCCTTGAATTTTATTTCATTATTATTTAGAGAGAAACTTTATTAAGCACTGTTGCACAATTGCAATAGCCGAAACGACTCAGTATACAAGACATTTGATTTTTGGCTTGAAAATTCAAAGGAATTCGAAGAAAACAAAATTCAAAGGCTGAACTTTTTCGAAACTTTACGTGAAACCAAGCAAATTCCCCAACAAAGATAACAGCTGAAGCGCAAAGGCCAAATGCCCAAATGTAAAATATAATTGCATTGCTCAGGAGTGACCATGGCGTGAATTTAAAATTCTCCTTTTGATGGAAATTCGCATCGATATAATGTTTGAGTCCATTTGCTGTAAATCGAATTTTTTCCCATTTCTCCCACAACTTGTACATGCCGGACTGTAAAAGAACTTTCATTCGATTGGGAACCCAATGATGATACTTCATGTCCAATCCACTCGTCATAAAGACACGCCTTAAATCCAGTGACAAGGTGTCCTTTATACTTTTGTCAGCCGCGTTATGTGCAAATCTCAGCTTAGGATTCATTTTCATTCCCTCTTCAAATATCTTCCACTGCGTTTCAAGATCCGATGACGGTGTAACAAATGCAATTTTGCTGGCTCCAAAATTATTCGAATCATTCCCTTTAAAGTACTCCATTAAGTCTTCTAAGCACATAAACGTCATGTTATTGCGCAAAGAGTGAAGCTTAGCCCACCTTGGCTGTAGGCGAGTTCGGTTTATAACTTGAGGATAAGAATTGCTACTATTGTAAATATTGTTCGCATCATCAATCTCCATTATTGCATTGAAGAATTTGCACTGATAAGCAAAGTCCTTACGTCTGGGGTAACGAGAAAGTGCACAAATACGTTTTATAGAGGGAAACAGATCGATGGTATTTTCATGGCGTATTTGCTCCCAAATCTTGGTGGCACATTTTCCTGTGCGAAGGATCACATAAATCTTAGAGTCATGCAGTTCTTCGATGTACCTCCATTGGGTTGTGTATGAAGTTGAAATAGAAAAATCGGATTTTAACCAGCTTTTGTACGTATTGGAAAGGACGACGGCCATAATTAGCCAGAAGCCTGCGACCACTCGACAAATCCTTATAAGGTATTGCGCTTTATTTTCAAGCCTAATAAGCTTTGTCATTTCTGCAATGGACTGCTCTAAAATAGTGGCGTACTGCCAAAATATAGCTGCTGTAAATCTGCAAAGACAATTCTTCGTTTTGTGCCGTCTATACTCAAGCAGAGAGCAATTAATTGAAACAAAAGCGGCTATAACAGTTGAAGACCCTCCCAAAATGGCCCACACTGACGTTTGTAAAGGGGCTATGAACATGTCAAATGATGAACCTTGTATTTCTGTCACGTCCGAAGTTATAAAATTGTAAGTGTCTCTCTCTCCTGTAATGTACATTGTGGCAGAGCTTCCACTCCAGTCGCTCAATCTTTTTATATAACGTTGATCGAACGTTGTAAATATTTGTGGCATGGGCTCGTGACGATCATAAGCATTTGTGAGTTGGGATTCAGTTAAATTTAAGTCCGCATAGAGAAACCCCAGAGCTGCCTCACTCAAATTTTTTTGTGAAGCTGGATCACGCACGAAAGGCGAATTTCCGTCACGCACGCTGTAATCAAGACTGAAATAAGCCTTTTCTAGGCGGGGTTGCCGTTGATTGTCTATGGAGCCCCATAAAGCATTTTTTCCAGAGTCACTAACCGTCTTGTAGGCATCCGTCATTTCCGAATAGCAGTACTCATTGCTTTTTTTGCATTTTGTGGAGAAATTCAATGCTACAAGTCCTATAGCGGCCACAGGCACATCCCCACGATGCTGTTCGGAAAAACAAAACAAACAGTTGAGCCATCCTTGGTTTAGAGCAGCGTGTTCATTATAACTTGCATCGTTGGATATGGTTTGGTTGTATAGCAGAATTATAATTTCGGGCAAATGAGATTTCTGTGTATTCCTTAGTGATGGGATTTTTCTATAGCCTGATTCTATTTGATTTACTTCTGGGAGATCGAACTTTGGTCTTTTAGTGCCCATAATAAAAAAATATGTCTTTGGGAATATCTTGGACTGCAGTACGTCCTCTCTATAACCGTCTATGTAGTTTTCAACACTTTCACTAAATGTGGTGTTCTTACGCCTGCGAATGGCGCCAAATCCAATTGATTCAAGGTGTAGTAGAAAAACTGTAACCGAACATTTAATTGCGCGCATTTTAAACATAAAAATCTTATCCTCGTTGGCACACTTTTTGGTTTCAAGTGAGTTTTGATTTGAATCAAATGGTACAGATAGAATATGTGGGTGATCCAAATTAGTATAGTTCAAAATTTGGACAGCTTCAACAAGATGAAGTATGCAGTTTTCAAGAGGTTTCATTAACGAATTTATGGTTACGAGCCGAGCAGTTTCAGCCAAACCTATCGGTAAGGGGATTGTGTATCGTAGTGCAAGGAGAAGTACAGCTATAAAAATTTCTTTTTGGTAATCCATTGTTGTGAATGTGGCTACTGTTAAGCGCAGATCACCAAGAGTGATATATGGTTGTAATGTTGTAAAGAAGTTTTCAAAATATAGTGTTTGCTTTCGCTGTACTTATATACTCTTTTTTTCACTGGTTGCAGTTTTGTCCGGCTACAAAGATGATGAAAGAATATAGTTTATTAGTATTATTACATGCAAAACACATTTAGAAATAAGTGTTTGCATAAAATGTATCTCGTAATTGAACTCTTGACTGTCAGCTAGGACCCACTTTAATTTGACTCATGAACACACTTCATCCTCAATACCATTCGATTATGTAACGGCGAAGTACGTACTCGAATTGCATGCTGTTTGTATAACTGAAAGACAGCCATGACAGTACAATTTATTAATTGCTTTGTGTGACGTAATGCAAAGACATAAACGCTTGCTATATTTAGAGAATTGTGTGACTGACTACAAATAATCCAGAAAACGAAGTCTCAAAAGTACTTGAAGTTTGTTTGGATCACTAATTCAGCACAAAGGTAATATAGTATGAGCTCAAAACGCAAAAAGTACTGCATCGACGTCTAAAAAACAAATAATGTTTAATGCTAATTAAACGGGATTCCGATTAAAACTCGAGCGAGGAGGACGTGTGACAAAATAGATCCCACAGTGATATAAATATTTCAAAGAATATATATATAGCCCGAAGACAAAAGTTATATCATCTTAACGATCGTTTTTTGCACTCTCACTTTAGCTACAGTTTATTACAATAAAAACTGAAAATCCGTTTTTGAATAAAATCGTAATCTATACTGTGAATTTAAAACAATATAAAACGTAGATAGTGAATTTAATGTGCAACATCCGCTTTTTGCTCCACATCCGTCCTTATTGAAATTAAACCAAACATGTCACATCAGCAAAATTCCCCAACATCCATCGTTGCTACGGCTCATCTACTAGCTAACAAAACGCAGCAACAGATAGACGATTTCTGCAAGCAAACAGGATGTGCAGTGGAAATTGTGGATCCAGGTTTTTGAAAAATCAGCTACGTCGCATCCGTGCCGAACCCAAGTGCAAAACGAGCTAACACTTCACCAGCAGAAAACAAGACCGAAAAAAGCAAGCGGAGCACTCCCTTAAAATCTGATCTATCAGCTAGCTCTGCAATTAATACATTGCAAGACACGATAACACCAATAAAATCGGATAAACAAAATATAACAAATGATCCGCTCTACAATCTCATTGAAGTAAAAATGAGGCACAACCTGGATATAACGAAGTCCACTTACGAAGTTTTGAAAAACGAAATCACAGTTCTTAGGAATTTGTTTAAACAATCTAATGGGACAGTTCACAAACTGGAATTAAAAATTGAGAAACAAAATAATGACATTGAGCTCCTGCAAAGTCACATACGTACACTAAAATTGAAACCTGATGCAAAACATAACATTAAACCCTTACAGAACCTTCACAAAATTAAACAGAAAACGGACGCACAAACGATCGACATTGAACTTTTACAAAACCATGCGCACAAAATTGAGTTAAAATCCAAAACACAAATTTATGACACAGAACTCTTATATAGGCAAGCGAATCGTAAAACACTTCGAGTTTTCAACCTACCTGAAGATAAACATGAAAAGTCAGACCAAACTGCAAATAAAGTCCTGGAATTGTTAAAACATTTGAAACCCCCTGGGATCCTAATAGACCAAGCTTTCCGTCTTGGCCGTCCCAAAGAAGGAACGGCGAGGCTTATTGCACTGAAGCTGCAACTAATAGAAGACAGGAACGCAATAATGAAAGCAAACATTCAGCTTCAACGAATACCATCGACCCAATCAATTGTAATTAGTTCAGCGTATTCCCAAGAAGAACGTAGAATTATTAATTTACTGCTTAAATTTGCGTACTAAGAGCAAAACCCACATACAAAATTCAAAGTCCGAAACACGGTTCTTTACATCGACCAACAGTGTAATAAATCAAAATGGAAAGTAAATGAAAAAAATGAAATCATCGTATGCAATTAAAATCAAAATGCAAACTAAATGAAAACAAAACATTATCGAATACAACATACAAACCCAAACCAACCCAGAATCAACCCCGCCAACACCCTGAAATATCTCCACTGACTCCTACCAAAAATAATTTTAGCAACAACAGGACTAGAACACTTAACCTTATTAAACCGAATAAAATTATTATATCTATTTATGTACAACAAATAAGTTTTACATTTACGTAAATTGTTTTGAACTAAATGCTTGTATATTAATTGGAATCAAACATGTATCCTTTAACTAAATCCGTAATAAATCACAGTCCCATGGGCGCCAGTCCACAGGGGACTTAATTTATAATAATAATAATAATGCTAATTAAACTAGTTTTGATGACGATTGGAAATATTATTATTATTATTATTATATTATTATTATAGGGTTTTTTATTTAATTTTTTTTTTCCAATTTATATGAAAACAACAATCAGTTTTTATTAAAATGCACGCAATTAGAACAGTTCCTCCGTTCAGGAATTGAGTCATATCATATCTTGCATTTCTAATCCCAAACAAACGATGTTACATCCTGTAGAATTTTTCTCAATATCAACGTATATACATAGGTACATGTTTAGGGAAACGAATAGTGCAACCAAGCATATTCCCCTACAAAGGTAGCAGCTGAAGCGCAAAGGCCAAATGCCCAAATGTAAAATATAATCGCATTGCTCAGGAGTGACCATGGGGTAAATTTAAAATTCTCTTTGTGATAAAAATTTGCATCGATATCATGTTTGAGTCCATTTGTTGTAAACCGAATTTTTTCCCATGTCTCCCACAACTTAAACACTCCGGACTGTAATAAAACTTTCAAACGATTGGGAACCCAATGGTGATACTTCATGTCCAATCCACTCGTCATATAAACACGTCTTGAATCCATCGACAAGGTATCCTTTATACTCTGGTCGCCCGCGTTATGTGCAAATCTCAGCTTCGGATTTATTTTCATTCCATATTCAAATATTTTCCATTGTGTTTCAAAATCCGATGAAGGTGTAACGAATGCAATTTTGTTGGCTCCCAAATTATGTGTATCATTTCCTTTTAGGAAGTCCATTAAGGCTTCTAAGCACATGAACGTCATGTTGCTGCGCAAAGAGTGAAGCTTAGCCCACTTTGGCTGCAGGCTGGTTCGGTTTCTAACGTTTGGATCAGAATTGCTGTTGCTGTAAATATAGTACGCATCATCAATCGTCATAATCTTATTAAAGAATTTGCACCAGTAAGCGAGGTCCTTTTCTAATGAACTAATAGGAGGCATACAAATTCGTTTTACAGTGCTAAATGGATCACTGGTATTTGTTTTTCCATGGCGAATTCGTCGCAGTAGTATTTTAGCACAGTTTCGTATGGGAAGTACTACGTAAATCTTAGAATCTTGCAGTTCCTCGATGTACTTCCATTGGGTTGTATATGTAGTTGAAATGGAAAAATCGGAATTTAACCAGCTTTTGTATGTATTAGATAGGACGACGGCCATAATTAGCCAGAAGCCTGCGACCACTCGACAAATCCGTATAAGGTGTAGCCCTTTATTTTCAAGCCTAATAAGCTTTGTAATTTCTGCAATAGACTGCTCTAAAAGAGTGGCGTACTGCCAAAATATAGATGCTGTAAATCTTGACAGTTCTTTCATCGTTTTGTGCCGTCTGTCCTCAAGATAGCAAAGAATTGAAACAAAAGCGCTTATAACCGTCAAACACCCTCCCAAAAAAGCCCATACTGGAGTTTGAAATGGGGCGATGTACATGTCAAATGATAAACGTTTCATTTCCATCACGTCCGAAGTTATAAAATTGAAAGTGTCTCTCAGTCCTGTAATGCACATTGTCATGGAAGTTTCCCTCCATTCGCTCAATTGTTTCAGAAAATCATGATCGTACGTTGTCCGTATTTCTGGGATGGACACGCGGATATTATAATTTCTTGTCACTTCGGATTTAGTAATATTTAAATCCGCATAGAGGAAATTCAGGGTTGCCCTACTCACGTTTCTCTGTGCAGCTACATAACGTGTAAAGGGCGACGTTTGGTCACGCATGTTATGATCAAATCTGAAATATGCCTTGTCACGAACAGATCGAAAGTGGGTATCTACCGAACCCCATACAGTATTTTTTCCAGAATCACTCCCTTTCTTGTAAGCATCCGTCATTTCCGTATAGCAATACTCGTTCCTTGTTTTGCATTTGGGGGATAAATCCAATGCTATAAGTCCTACAGCTGTCACACCCCAACGAAAGTTTTCACTTGAACAAAACAAACAGCTAAGCCATCCTTGGTTTAGAGCAGCGTGCTCATTATGGCTTGCATTGTTGGACATGGTTTGGTTGTAAAGCAGAATTATAATTTCAGGTAAATAGGATGTCTGTATAGCGCTAAGTGAAGGGATTTTTTGATAGCCCGATTCTATTTGATTTACTTCTGGTAGATCAAACTTTGCGAGCTCAGTACCTATGACGAAAAAATATGTCTTTGGGAATATCCTCGTTTGCAGCATGCTCTCGCTTTCAACCCCACGTATGTAGTTTTCAACTTTTGTACTAAATCTGCTGTTGTAATTCTTGCGAAACTTTTCAAATCCAATTGAGTCTAATTTAAGCAGAATTATTGTAACAGAACATTTAATTTCACGCATTTTAAACATAACAATCCTACCCTCGCTGGCGTTCGTTTTTTTCTTAAGTAAGTTTTGATTGGAATCAAATGGTACAGAAAGAACGTATGGGTAATCCAAATTAGTATAATTTAAAATTTGGACTACATCCACAACATGAAGTATACAGTTTTTAAGAGGTTTCATTAAAGAATTTATGGTTACGAGTCGAGCCGCTCCATCCAAACTTATATGTGAGGATATTGTGCATCTTAATGCCAGGAGAAGTACAGCTATAACTACCTGTTTTTGGTAATCCATTGATTGGTGTGATTGTGGCTATTGACGTTTTCAACACAAAGTAATTGCTTTACTGTACTACAGTACGATTGCTGCACTTACTTCTATGTTGCAGTTTCAGTGCTGCTAAAAATTAAAAAATTAAACAACTTAATGAGATTCAAGCAGAACAATTTCAGCTTTTTTATTGTTTAAGAAAGAAGAATACATTAAGTGTCAAAAGCAAGCCTTAGGTAATGCTAGTAGCTACATCATACTAAAGCGATGAAAACCAAATTGTTGTATTTAGACTTATACATAAATGTAACATCATATGTAGTAATCTTAGCAAACAAAGATGATGCAAGATTTAATATAATTTATTACAGATTATGTATGTAAGTGTACAAATATATTTAGTGATTGAATTCTTGTCGGTCAGTTAGGACGTACCGTAAAGACCCAAATAGTGCCCCCGGGTACTATTTTAAACTTCAAGCTAAGAGGCCCTGGGCACAATTAGAGACCCGGGCACAAATAGGGACCCGTCAAGGACATTATTAGGGAGGGCACTAAAGTTCGCGCTAAGACACCGGGCACTATTAGAGACCGGGGCACAATTTGGGTCTTTACGGTACCTTAATTTGACACGTGAACACTCTTGATCATAAAACCCATTCAATTTTGTAGTGAAGCAGTACTTGCCTTATATGTTGTTTGCATAACTGAAAGACAATCATATACCGGTATCATTTAGTAATTGCATACTTCAACGTAAACTAGTTTCTCTGTGTGAGTTTATGCAAAGAAATAAAAGTATGTTTCAAGTTCTAGAATCCACTTTACGTTTGTAATTAAGAAATAAGTGCTTCCTATATTTAGAAAAAATTATCCTTGGGTGGCGCGCCGATACGAAAGCCATGTTTTTTCGCCTCATAAAGTAATTTAAAATTAAAACCCAAACCTAGTCACTGAAAAACTTATCCCTAGCAACTAAATTACTAGATTTCTCAATAATGAACATGTGCTGATCAGTTTAAGTGTCGAATCTTAGAAAACGATCAACGAAATAGATAAATATTAAGAATTAATAAAAACGTCTGGATTCTTGCCGCATGGACTAGCACTGAGCAGCACAGGATACATATTGGTACCAATACTGCACTATCTTAATACAGAAACTCGCCCGAGCTCGGCAGGGATCTAAGCTTCTAAAATACAATTTGGTAAATCAAATGCTGGAGTCAAGCCGGGCAAAATTAAAGGCAAGTACAATTTTAGTTACTATTCAATAACTGAAATATAACTGTAATATACATTAATACCCACAAAATTTTCAATTGATTGTATGTACCTTACTGAAACCGAACACAAACTAGCTGCGGACGATGACGAATGTAATGGAATTATATGAATGGTGTAAATTATGGCAAGAGAGGACATTCGAAATTCAAGCTCAACTGGGTCAACTGGGTCAAACCTTAAAAAAGCTGACTAAAATGATTGAAATGCAAATCAAGAATAGTTTCACACTGCAAAAGACAGTTGAACCGATGCAATCCGACATAAAGCAACTAAAGGGAGAGAATGCTGATCTGACGAACAAACTGAAAGGCTGTAAAGTGATGTGTGACCGGGCATCCAATTTCAAAATGAAACGCGTCATTATTAGTGGCGTTGATGACTGTGAGCAAGAAACAGCTGAAGAACTTCGATCAAGGGTAAACGATATTCTAAGCAGTGAACTGAAAATCCAAGTCAGCGTAGATAGATACTGTCCACAGATTAGGCAAGCCGATCAACAACAAACATCGTAAAATAGTGGTGACGTTTAATACACTCAATGACCGACAGTTAGTTCTCAGTAGAAAGATTGCATTAAGAAAACGGAATGGGAAACCGGTCTCTATCAATCCAGACCTCTCCAAAGGACAGTGCCTACATAAGTTTGAAGAACGCGAAGCTCGGAGAAAAAATGAACCAAAGTTAGAACCACGACAAACATCAAAAACTGATTTCAACTGGCGAAGCACACTACCTACAGGAAAAACACAGTACCCAATATTTAACACCGGAAACCGTACTATCACCGCATCGAAACACAACAAAATTCGAAAAGCAACCACCAAAATCAACAAGGAAGCAAAGCAATCAGCAAGCAACAGTAAACATCGACCGAAATGCTAAAATTATGATACTACTAATATTCATTATTCAACTATACTTTCCGTGTATTTGTGACCGTAAGAATTATAATCTGTATATGTAAACGAATCGCAGGGCAGCCACACCAAGGATCACCTTTCTTTATATCTTAATTATATTTAAAATTTCTGTAATTTGGTATTTGTGGGTAACTCCCACCGAGTGTATGAACTCCGGTTAAATCGCTCGTTAAATGAAATAAATTTTTATTATTAAAATTAAAAAATTATTATTAAAATTAGAAAATTGTGGGAACATCTACGAATACTCAAGAAAACAAAGTTTCAACGACTTAAAGTCTGTGTGGGTCACTAAGTTTATCTATTATATTACTATAAATTATAAATGAATGCGAGCAGCACACATTGATTAGGTATGTTGATACTCCTTGTAGAAAAATTAAATATGACAATTTAATGAGAACTACGCAAATACATTTATGACTTTATTATTGTAAATTACAAATACACGAAATCTTAGGAATGTACTACTGGTTTTAGGTTTCTACCAAAATGATTACTTTCAGTAAGTCTCAATCGGATCTTTAGGTATAAACCAATACATTTCGGCAACAAAAATTGTAGCTGAAACGCAAAGCCCATAACCCCAAATTAAAAATATAATAGAAATGTTAAGGAGAGACAATACTGCAAATTTCAAATTCTCCTTGTGATGAAAATTAGCATCGATATCATGTGTGAGCCCATTGGTCGTAAATCGAATTTTTTCCCATTTCTCCCACAACCTATAAATTCCGGACTGAAAAAGTACTTTCATTCGATTGGGAACCCAGTGGTGATATTCCATGTCCAAGCCACTTGTCATATAGACACGCCCTAAATCTAGTGCTAATGTATCTTTAATAGTCTTATCACCAGCGTTGTGGGCAAATTTTAACTTTGGATTCATTTTCATCCCAGCTTCAAACAACTTCCATTGCGTTTCAAAATCAGACGAAGGAGTGACAAATGCAATTTGTGAGATTCCCAAGTTGGTAGAATCATTTCCTTTAAAGAATTCCATCAAACTTTCTAAGCACATAAACTTCATATTATTGCGCATAGAGTAAAGCTTAGCCCACTTAATTAAGCTGCTTATAATTGTGATCTTGAGGGTAACTGAGGCTTCTATTGTAAATATCGTATGCTTCATGAATCTCGAGCATTCCATTAAAGAATTTGCACCAGTAGGTAATGTCGGTCATTCTTTGGCGGCAACTATTTGTGCAAACATCTATAGTATTTCGAAAGGGTCTTGTTTGAAGGAAATCGTCTCGAGGCTTAATCCTATTTAAGCATTCGGGTATAGGAAGTATTACATAGATTTTAAAGTCTTGCAGCTCCGCAATATACCTCCATGGTGTTGTGTAAGTTGACAAAATAGAAAAGTCCGAATTTAAATAGCCTTTGTAGAAGTTGGACAGTACGATAGCCATAACTAGCCAAGATCCGGATACAAAACGGATAAATTGTATAGGATCTATTTTCGTATATTGAATCCGAGTAAGCTTTCCAATTTCTGCCATCGATTGCTCTAAAAGACATCCACACTGCCACAAAAAGGCTTCTTTGAATCTCCATACTGCCTTTAAAATATTGTACCGTCTGTTGTCAAATTTGCAGCCAACAAATGAAAAGAAAACAGATAAGATCGTTAAGGTTCCTACTAAATGTTTCCAAACCGGTGTTTGAAATGGCGCAATGTACATTTGAAAAGAGGTTGCTTTTACTTCCGTCACATCAGTTGTAATGAAATTGTAGGTGTCTCTCTCTCCAGTGATGAACATGGCAATAGAAGTTGAGCTCCATTTACTGAACCTTTTTAGAAAATCGTGGTCATATTTTGTCCGTATTATTGGTACGAACGCAGGTCGTAATAAGTCCATTTTGGTAAAATTTAAATCTGCGTAAAGGAAGCCAAGGGTCGCCTCGCTAAGGTTTTTCTGCATATATAGATTCCGGTTAAAAGGTGTTTTTCGGTCACGCAAGGAGCTTTTAACGTTAAGGTATACCTTGAACAGCTCCTGTTTATTGGCCTGTGTTAGTGGACCCCATACGACATTTCTTCCACCATTACTAGTTTTGTTGTAGATATTCGTCATTTCGGCATAGCATTGGTCGTTGCTTCTTTTGCATGCTGAGGAAAAATTCACGTTGACGATATAATGAGAGCCTCCAGGTTTATTCCGAGAGCAAAACCAACAATTAAGCCAACCTTGTTTTAGAAGAGCGTAGCCATCATCACTAGCATTGGTCGGCCTTGTTCGATTATAGAGCAGAACTGCAATTTTAGGCAGATAAGGTTTCGTTGCCATACTTAGTGGTTGGGTTTGAAGAAAATAGGATTCCAATTTATTTTCCGCTTTTTTATCAAAGTTTCCAAGTGGAGCAGCTGCCATAAAAAAATATGACTTGGGAAATATTTTTGTTAGAAGCGTCCCTTCATTGTTATTGCCGTCAAAATAATCAATGAAATTCTTAACGAAATAGTATGTCGGCTTGTAACCACGTTCTTTGAGAGATGACTCACTTTCCAAAGGGAGCAAAATAATTTTGACAGAGCATTTTATCCTGCGGGTTTTAAACGTCAAAATCCCATAACGTTTAGATTCGTTTTCATTTTCAGTGCTACCCTTTAAGGGTACGGAGAGGACGTACGGATAATTTAATGTAGAGTAGGTTAACACGGGGTCAACTTCGATTATATGAAATGCGCAGTTTTCAAGGGGCAGTAGTAACAAATTCAAATTAATAAGGGGTAAGGTTTCAGTTACTTTTATCTGTAAAGAAAGTGTGCATTCCACTGCAAGGAAAAATAGTACAACTATAGCTACCAGTCCCTGGAAATTCATGTTTATACTGTAAAAGCATTGAGAAAAATGCGCAACTGATTTTACTGGTTACGGTTTGCGAGCTGTTAATATTTCATATGAAATAATGTATAGCGAGCTAATCGAGCAAACGTTTGCTTTAAAATCCTCAATTTTTTCAACAAGCTCAATTTTTCTAAGATTTTGTCGCTTAAGGATGTACTCCACAATTAATATATAATTGATTGAGTTTTTTTGCAGTAGCAGTACTTGGGTCTTTACAAGTAAGTCTCTAGGAAAAGTGGTCTTGTGACTATATAACCTAATAAGGAGAGCCATAACAATTTAATTTATTGAACGCAAGATTTCATCAGCCTAAGTGTGTTGATTTTTCAAATTAAAACGTATTTCCAGTTTTACTTGGAAAGGAAAACCTTTCCAGAAAATTGTGTAAGCAGCTGTATGAAAAATAACAAAATCAAAGTAGCAAAAACTTAAAAAGTCAAATTGGTTGGGCGTAAAACTATTATTTTTATTGGAAAACACTATACAATGTTGAGAACAATTCTTGATGATAGTTCGATGGAATTCATGTCTTGAATTGACACGATTCAAATTGAAATGTATGAAAAGTATTAGCAGTATATCTTTAATAAGACGTATATTAGCAGTATATCTTCAATTCCTTTCAGACTAGTTGTATAAGTATTTGAATTTAGTGTGCCTTCAAAAGATGTTTTACAACCAAATGTTCTAGAAATAAAGTCATGTTTGGCCATTTAAGCCCCTTGTAGCCATTACGTTAGTTTTTGCCAGACTTCGAGGCAAAGCCGCTTTTATTTCTTGCCTGATACAAATACATACACCTATCACACCAGCAAATAAAGTATAATGAATTATTCAAGCAAAAATTGATAAAGCAGAGTAAAAACTTTTGTCACACTTTTAATGATAATTTCAAATCCTGTAGGCTCAAGAGAGCCTTTTACTTACTGCATAACTTAGTTAATGAAACGCAAGTGTGTGTGAAACCAAGCAAACTCCCCTATAAACATAGCAACTGAAGTACAAATACCATAAACCCAAACAAAAAATATAATCGCATTGCTCAGGAGTGACCATGTTGTGAATTTAAAATACTCTTTGCGATAAAAATTTATATCGATATCATGTTTGAGTCCATTTGCTGTAAATCGAATTTTTTCCCATTTCTCCCATAGCTTGTACAAGCCGGACTGTAAAAGAACTTTCATTCGATTGGGAACCCAGTGGTGATACTTCATGTCCAATCCACTCGTCATAAAGACACGCCTCAAATCCAACGACAAGGTGTCCTTTATACTTTTGTCAGCCGCATTATGTGCAAATCTCAGCTTCGGATTCAATTTCATTCCCTCTTCAAATATCTTCCACTGCGTTTCAAAATCGGTTGACGGTGTTACAAATGCAATTTTGTTGGCACCCAAATTATTTGTGTCATTTCCTTTAAGGAACTCCACTACGCTGTCCAAGCATATAACCGTCATGTTGCTTTGCAAAGAGTAAAGCTTAGCCCACTTTGGTTGCTGGTGTTGTATACTTTGATTTTGTGCGTTACATCTGCTTATATTGTACATCTCGTACGCATTGCTAATCTCCAGCATTGCTTTAACGAATTTGCACCAGTAGGGCATATTACTGCTGTTGAAGCTATTACATATAAATTGTACAATTTGAAACGCGTCGTCTGGGTTTATTCCTGGCAAGCGACGCATGCTCCTCATAAAATGTGAGCAAGTAAATATTGGAAGAACGACATACATTTTGAAGTCGTGAAGTTCCTCAATATATTTCCATTGTGTTGTGTAAGTGGTCAAAGTGGAAAAGTCAGATTTTAAAGAGCCTTTGTAAGAATTTGACAAAATGACAGCCATAATTATCCAAAATCCAGCCACAATACGACGAGCGTTGACAAGCTGTAGCGCTCTATTTTGAATCTGACTGATGCGTGTAACTTCCGCTACAGATTGCTCTAGAAGGCATGCATACTGCCAAACAGCGGCTTCTTTAAATCTTCCCAATGCATTAGAAGCTTTTGTTCGACTATAGTCAAGTCGGCAGCCAACAATTGACATGAAAGCGGATATAATCGTCAAAGTTCCTCCTAAAAAGACCCAGACAGACATTTGAAGTGGCGCTATGTACATTTCAAACGAAGATGAATGTAATTTGGTAACATCTGTAGTAATAAAGTTGTACGTTTCTCTTTCTCCAATAATGAACATCATCTTAGGAGCAGCACTTTTTATAAATTCGTGGTCGTTTTTCGTCTGTATTTCTGGTACTTTCAAATTATGGACAGCTCGAAAATCTTGAAGAGTAAAATTCAAATCCGTGTAAAGAAAGCTTAACATTGCCTCTGTCAAATTTTGCTGTGCAGCTCGATCTCGATTAAAGGGCGTCTTTCGGTCGCGCTGGATATAGTTCACTTTGTCCAGTGCAAATTTAATTGATTCTGGTTCTTGGCCCCACACCGAGTTTCGTCCATCATTGATAGCTCGTTTATAGACACTCGCCATTTCCGCGTAGCATTGATCATTATTTGATTTGCATTCTGATGATAAGTTCATCTTGACGATATTTTTGGGACCGCGGCCACGGATTGTACGGGAGCAAAACCAACAATGAAGCCATGCATGTGTTAGAGTAGCGTATTGTTGATGACTTGTATTGTTCGGCTTGGTTTGGTTATAGAGTAGAACTACGATTTTAGGCAAATAGGAATTCATTGCTCTTTGTAGTGGGAGGAAGTTAAAAGAATCGAATTCTAATTTTGCTGTTGTTTGCGGACCAACCAATGCAATTCCTCTTGCTGTGACAAAAAAATACGACTTTGGAAATATCATGGTTTGCAGCTTCCCATCGGTGTAATTGCCGTCAATGTATTCAGCGAGAGTCGAACCGACTTGCACAGTCGAATGCCTGCGTGTATTCAGGTACTCAAATTGTTTGAAATTGAGCAAGAAAATTGTGACAGAGCATTTAATTGCGTGAGTTTTGAACGTCCTAGTTCTAACACTGTTGGTTTGGCTTTCTATTTTAGGTTTATAACTTGAATTAAATGGTACTGAAAGTATGTATGGGTAATGCAAAGAAGGATAGTTTAAAATTGGATCAACTTCAATAAGATGCAAGGAGCAGATTTCGAAAGGATTTAGTAACGAATTGAGATTAACAAGTAGGAAAGTATTGGTCAAAATCGGGAGGGCCATTGTATAGCCTAACTTTGATGAAATCAGTAAAACTGAGAATCAGCTTAGACAAAGTAAAAGCACCAGAATAGGAAATTTATTACTTAATGTAGCACTTTAAAAACTCAATTCGTTAGCCTAGATCCTGGATAAAAATCTAATTTAGACATTTTAATATGAATAAAGTTGTCGTAAACAAATCGTGATGAGATCTTAAGATCTATTGAGCATACTTGCACCATGAATTCACAACTATGGCATCTCCTCAAAGTATATAACATTGTACTCTTTAGTGCCAGCAACAAACTACTTCAAAATCAGCACATAATACACCGCATCCTATAAAGAATGTATCCGATTGTATCCAGTATCAGTACTTCATTCAAGTTTAAAAGCAGGTCTTCTGGTAAAGTGGTCCAGTTTAAACAACCGAAGGTTAACAATAACAATTTAATTCGTTAAAAACACTTTTATTGCAACTGCTTTGTTGATTTTAAACTTTAACAACTATTATGCTATTTGCATCATGAATTTGTGTAAACAGGTGTATTATGTTTTAAAAAAAACCAAGTAGCAAACAAAGCGAACAACGGGTTAATGGATTTATGAGAAAATTTAGTATTATGTAAGACACTTGCAATGAAACAATAAAATATGAATAAACAGTAAGTGACCACCAACTACAATTAGATTATTGACCTGTGAGTTTTGAGTAGTGAGTAGTATATTTTTGTTCAACTTTTGTGAAAACTTACTGATGTTTATGAGTAGTAGTGAATAAAGGGAGGCACACAACGAAAATCGAACATACAATTAACCTTTTCGAAACGGTAATATATTAGTTTTGAATGTTTTTGAAAAAAGGGAATTTTTAGTTTTTGACCATTTGAAAACAGTAATTTCTAGCTTTCTGACCTTTTAAAAGTGTTATTTACTAGTTTTGACCGTTTTGAAAAAGTGTTATTTACTAGTTTTGACCGTTTT
>JAQFZC010000494.1:0-48698 GCA_034695205.1 Dicyrtoma fusca
TACTGTCTGAAGATAAAGAAATGTCGTGGGCCAAATTCCAATGAAACGGAACAGAAACACAAATGTAAACGCTGCAGGCACGGTAGGCAGATTCTGTACATGCTGAAATTATCAAATGATTAGCAATAAAATTAATAATTTGAGCACGTAAAATAGTTAATTTTTGCGCTGTCCGTAACTTAAAAGTTAATCAATCGACGACATTTTGACTGTAGTGTTTATAGCGCTGTACCTGTGGTAAAAAATG
The DNA here is from genome assembly GCA_034695205.1 of Dicyrtoma fusca. Lineage (NCBI taxonomy): Eukaryota > Metazoa > Arthropoda > Collembola > Symphypleona > Dicyrtomidae > Dicyrtoma > Dicyrtoma fusca. Next base: position 248 of record JAQFZC010000494.1, read on the forward strand.
ATGAACGGCTCGAAGTGCAACCAAGTACAAAATGTACCAATACATGACGTAAGTAAAGAAAGCTTGTAAAAACAGCCCATTCATAATCTGAAGTATCTCTTCCTCGTTGTAACAATTTCGTAAAAGGCCCTGGGTATAAATCCCTGATTTGTGTTACTAAAGCCGTTCAAATATCCCGTACCTTATAATATAGGTAAACTTACTTATCATTACATTCGGAATTCGGCTGACCTATATGCATGCTTAAAATATGACTTTAAATGAAAGTTGTAACTGAATTACGAAAACGAAAGAGATTTTAAAAATAATAAATAGTTCACTTTTAGCAGTATACGTCTGCCAATCTGCCTTTTATATCTTTATTTGGAAATGAACCAAATTACGAATAGTAAACATTAGGTCGTTATTGCGTTCTACTTCTACTGGCATCATAATCAGTCGATATTCTCGATATTATAAAAATTACGACACTGTAAATGCTTTATGTTTTAAGTCATGTGAGATTTTGAATTTGATGCTCGTAAATATACACAAACTTAAAAATTTTAATATTCAATTACTCAGAACTTTATCTTTGTCTTTAATTCTCCGCTGCTTTGTTATCTTCGATGAATTTGTGAAAATCATGCTCACTGTTTTAACAATATATAGTTTGTCTTTTTGGCCCCGCGTTGTCATTATTCTACTACTTTGCAGGTGTCACTAGCAGGTTAACACCTGCTAGTGATCAGTGTTATTGCTTCCATACCGGGTCTTCGGTTTATGTGCGGAATATTGAAGTGAACGTGGAGAATTATTTGAAAGTTGGGAACTCAGGGGTTTAACACGAAGTGAGAATTCTTTATTTTCACTAGCCTCATCGGAGTGGAAGCCACTATTACCATTTTGATTTTTTGGTAAATTTTGGAAGTGAAGGTGTGCAACAGATTTCGAATAGCCTTCACAATGTAGTGGCTCTCCTTGCAAAAATCCCGGAGAATTGCTCTCCCTATTGCTTCCCACATTGGTTGAACCCGGAAACCATCTGGTTGCAAGTTCGCTCAATTTGAAGCGTTCTCCAGCCAAATCCTTCCCATCCAATGTAGTTAATTGAGGAAGTCTTGCTGCAACGTTGAGTCTATAGTCACTTCGTATTGCAAGTGGATTTCCACCCATGGATAACTCTGTTATGGTTGTTCCAGCTAATGTACTAAGATCTGTTAAGCTCTAAAATTAAATCAAACGTATTAAGTTCAAAGAGGTATACAATGTATTATTAAATTATTACATACAAAAGTCATTTACCTACCCTAATTCATTTGTTTTAAATTTGTAGTAAGCCTTACTTGGATTTTATTGTAAGACAAATAAAGTGCGCATAAATTTGTCAGATGAGGAAGTCTTGGAAGACTTGTAATTCGATTATGTTCTAAATGAAGGTAACGTAATGATTTACACCCTTGAAGGCTATTAAACGGAACATCTCTGATTCGATTGTGATCTAAAACGATAGCACGAACTGTTGGTAGATTTTCTAAACCTTGTAGACTCGTTAAGGAGTTACAGTTTAGAATTATCGTTTGTAAATTTTGCATAGAGTGTAAATGCAAATCGCCCATGTGGCCCAGATCTGTTAAAAATAAAAACCAATTATTCACATTGCCCATCATACTAATGTACAGCTCTACATTTTTGTAGTTTTTTAAGAAAGATACTCGTATTTGAATTTACCATTGTGTGACATAATAAGCACTTCTAGACGAGGAAAGACTGGTTTCGTGTAATGCCTTCGGGGTGGCTGGACCATGGGGGTACTGGGAGGCGAGGAATACTCAGTCCTTTCCGGTTCAGAAGAATTCAATCCCCAAGCTGTGGCACCCGTATTTCTTAAGTCGCTTCTCGTATGACACGGTAAATGCTTTGTACCCACTTGAGCTAATGGCATCCCAAACGAATCGAATCCGGTTCCCTTATTAGACGGTATAGAAGTTGATAGTCCGTTCAGAGTTTTACCATTCCATTCGTAATAGCTACTGACTTCTATTAATTTGAGGCAAAAACATTTGATATTTATTAAATACATACCTATTAGTATTCCATAGTGAAAAATTTGAAAAGAAAGCTATACATTTTAGTTCATAGGCTTTTAGCATGATATTGTATTCCTTACAATGTGTGTAATAAGCTACTGTACTTACTGGTTGGTTTTAATTTTTGAGCGTTTGCTGCCTGTGACTGAGCAGTATGAGCGTAACAAACTGGGCACGGATTTCCTCCAAGTGATGATATATTATTATGACTTACGCACAAGACTCGTAAGCTAAAACAATTAAAAACAAGCATTTTTTCCATTTTATCATGGCAGCATAAACTCGACTCACAGAATATCAGAATACTAACTGAAATCGAGTGGAAATTAAAACGTTTTGTAAGTACCTTGGCAATGATGATAAGCTAGCAAAATTAGTCAATGCATTATCTTGTAAATCTAAGCTCAGTAATTTCGGCAAAGCGTGAGGCGGTATAGAAACCTTTTGTATACCACTATTTGATAACGACAGTTGACTCAAGCTCCCCCAATCTCTATGACCAACTTTGTCTTCAAGCCAATCCGTTGTTACAGTCCCTCCAAGCCTCTCTGTTGTATCCGTGAGCTCCCGTTCACAAATTGGTGAGCCGTCCAGCATCTGCGAATAGATGTGTAGCCCATCTCTCATTAATTCATCGAAACAAAGCGCAAATAGTGAACCAGTCATTAAGGGATAGTTTAATAAAATTATTGGGCTTGCTTTTAAAGCTGTTACCTTCAGACTATGCAAATGTTTTACGATATAAGACGCATAGTCACGATGCCCTGCTAGAGGAGATGCGGAACAATCCAAAGTGACCAGATGATGAAGCCAACGAAAAGTTTCGAGCACTGCTGTGTCACAGGGCAATGGATTGTCATTAAGGTGTAAATGCTTTAAACGTGGAAAGGATGAGGGTATATTGCTCACTTCCTCTACTTGATTCATAGATAAGTTCAAAATTTGACAACTAGGAAATAAAACTCCGGTCAACCAATCTAATGTTGTGATCATATTTTCTTGGAGCTGAAGGCTAATAATATTATTATTCCATTCTGGAGCAGTACAAATTGGTGAACTATGCAGGGATGCTGAGATAATGTAGTTGTCTGAAGCGTTCAAATCGATCCTTAGTTCAGCAGATCCATCGTGACGAGGTGGGGTCGCAGGCATTTGTCCCAAATCTGTTAGACATTTACTTGACAATTCATCGTAGCAGAGCGTGTTTCCAACTAGAAAGGAGAGGTCACAAAAATATAATTTAAGCTACACAAATGGTGCAACACTTAATGTGATAAATGAATCATTTAACTGCATGAAACATTTAAATTAGTACTAATACCCCAGTGATGGCCTAAACTAGTTTGACCAAAGTCTGGATCAGTGATCTCCGGCGGTGTAAAAGGAACCGAAATGTTTGGAGGCGAGAAAGGAGCGGTCCACACATCAACTCTGTTAAGGTATGGAAGGGCTCTATGGAAGAGGACGGGTATATGAGCTAGGTCACGTACATCCTACATATTTTTGAATTCAAGGTTTCATAATCATTTTAATTGTAAGTTCAATAAAATCAAGAATCGAACATGCTACATTCAACACAACACGTACCTGGAATGGATTTGGCAAAACTTCAAGAGTTAACAGTCTCGGGGTAACCCAAGCAAGGGTAGCTATATTAGAGTGTAAAAATCTGAGGGAATTCCAACCAACTTTTAGTTCAATAAGATTAGGTAGCTTTTGCAATCCTGCGAGGGTTGTTAGGTTATTAAAGGACAAATTCAATTTTTTTAAAGTTGTCACGCTATCTAGGCCCACTGTCAATCCAAGTTTGTTCCCAGACAAATCTAATGAAGTTAAAACTTGAGTAGCATCATTCCCCAACAGTTTTCCTATGCAATGGAGATCAAACGTAGTATAACTTTTGTCCTGACGAACACAATCCTTGATTTCGTAATGACCATCTCTAAAATTTAAATTGACGGATAATTACATTTTAACGTACAGAACTCGACTAAGGGTCTTAAGTTTGAAACTTGTGACAGCAGACCATACTTTGTAACATTGATTTGAATAGCGGATAAATCTGCATGGAATCCATCTCCTATTCTCTTCAGATGTGGCTGTGTTTTGGATCTTCCTAACTTGGCTAGTGGTGGATGCCCATGAGCTTGAATTTTTGACAAGAGACTTGTTAAAGCCGTTTCAGCTGGTACCATCACGTCATCGTCATCTATTGTTCGTTTGTTGTAAATCGCGTGTTTGTTTTCCTAAATAAATACAGAATCTCACTACTTAATTTGCTTTATAAAATCTTGTAATTTCTTAAACCTCTATAAATTATCATATAATACTTTCCAAGTTAACAAGTCAAATGTCACAGACAGTTACTTTAAAGCTACTAACATGAGTGAAGGATATATTGACCACATAAGCTGGGGCAAACGACAATGGCCGCTTTACACTGAATATTGAACAGTCAAATGAGTGCTGCAAGTAAAACATCGTTTAAATCATGCAAATACGAAGTTATTTAAACTGTTAATAAAACCTAAATTAAAAAATGAAATACGACAGTTAAATCGTAGATTTTTCATACTCTCATTATAAGGCTACACGATCGCTTATCCATACTTATAGGCTGCAAGCATTCTTCCAGGACTTTGACAACTATAACTACATCGTAGGAACTATCCACTGGTTTATTCGGATTATGGTGACAAGCTAGCCATAAACAGTTGGTCACACGGATTTCCTGTTACAAAATCAGATTTAATTATTGATAACAAATGATCATCCATTTATAGATTGTAACAATACAATTACAAAAATAAACCAAATTGCCTTAAACTGCCGGGATTTATCCAGGAGGACTCGCTGCAAATACAGTAATGGATTTGACGAAAAATTCTGTGGGCAAATAAGGTACATAAAGAGAGGCTGGGCTCTCTCTGGAAGTCCAGGAACGGATTCGGGAAACGGAAATACAGGTGGAGGCGGCTTGTAGTCAGGAGTTGTGTAAGTAGTTACGATTTTTACAGGGACAGGGGGAGGGCAATAAGGATTAGTCGGACTCATAGTCGGCACGTACGTTCCACTGGAAAATTGGCCTAATTTTTTATCCTGACCCGGCTCGGGGAAGTCAGGCTCCGGCGGTACAAATTTTGGCTCATCTTTCAACGCAAAATTGTTGTAGAATACTCGCTCCATTCCTGCTTCCATCCCTTTGTCTCTTATGGTAATTATAGTTTCCACCTTTAGCATCGATGATTGAGGCCATCTGAAGATAAAAATGATCTTTATGGTTTACATATAAAGATATAACCTATAATCTATAGTTACACTACCTAATCTGTAGTCAGATATAATTTAGAACAAAAAGGAAGGAAATATAGATATATTGTTAATAAATAGGCATTGATTCCTGTCTCCGGTAAAGTTGTCCAAAGTAAAGTTGATTTAGGTAGTTGAAAAGTGGCCAATCTCAATATGCACAATAGCATTAGCGTTCTATTCGGAAGTATAAAACCATGGAAGGAATGCGATGTAAAAGTGTTTAGTATAAAAATTAACACTTTCCAAAAAGGTCAAAACTGGAAGTAACCATTTTAAAAAAGATAAAAACTAGAAATGACGGTTTTCAAAAGGATGAAAAACTAGTACCTTATTTTTTCAAAAAGATCAAAACTAGAATTTATCATTTTCAAAAAGGGAAAAATAGAAATTATAGTTTTCAAAAAGATGTAAAACTAAGAAACTAGCACTTTCAAAAAGGTCAAAACTATAAATTATCATTTTCAAACAGCTCAAAACTAAAAATCATTTTTAAAAAGATGTAAAGCTAGTCATACTACGGATTCGAAAAGGCTAAGTTAAGAGTTGTGGAGATTGGAGATCGGCCACTTTGCAAACATTCAAATTAACAAATTCCGTTGACAGGCCTCTGGTACCTCTCCAAAATCAATCAATTATCTCCTAAACTAAGCTATCTTACAATCCCGTACACGCCAGAGCACTTAAAAGTTCATGAATCGTATGACACAAGCTACCACCATCCGCTAGGTTTGACCCATGAATGGAATGAGAGACCCTAAATTGCGTATTCCCAAACGTTTTGTACTCCATCCACTTCATCCACTTTTCCGCTTCCTGCTCCCAACGACTAATTTGAATGATTGTCTCTAAACGCTTCGCCGTGGTTTCTTTCCACTCCTTCAATTTCAACATTCTGTTCTCAATCTATTAAAGGCACAAATGAGCTGTAACAACAAAACTCAGGCGATACACTAACAAAGCATGCTTAAGCGGCCAACAGGTTTGTAATCATGATGAGACCACAATTGAATGATTTTTTTTAAACTTGGTCTTAAACACGTTAAATAAAGTTTAATCAATCAACCAATAATCATTCTGTACTATCTCTATCTGTACCATGCCTTCATCAGTTGATCCTTCATAAGGTTCTTGGCATTCGTAAATATAGGAACAATCTCAACACTGCAAATGGTTCGTCGGTACTGCAAAAAATAAAAATGAGTTTTTTTGGTACCTTGATTTAGAATTAATTGCAGAATTGAATTTTATTTAAAGATCGATTTCAACTTCAAAAAGGGTAATTTAGTATCAAACAGGGGTCAATATTTTTAAAACGGAATTCGTTTGAACAGCACAATCATGGTTCCCTACCTTCGCAGCAAGAGCAACAAGGTCCAGCAGTCGAGCTCCTATGACTTCCATCTGCTTGTTTGTTGAGCTCACCACAGATCTTCGGAGCGTCACATAAGCTAGAATTCCTCTGATGGAGCTGGCATAGTAGTACAGACTTCTTGTATTCAAGTATTCCTGTAATACATCCCGTCCCAAGTTTTCCATTGAAATTCCATCAGCAATTTTGTTACACCCATCATCAAGATTATTATTATAGTTCAACAATCTTAATCTGGCTGACAGCTGTCATGCAAGTCAAAAGTAATTAGAAAGTATATAAGTAAATGGAATGGAAGTTTGGGTCACCTGAACTGAAGCAATTTCTCCGACAGTCACTTTCTTCCCATCTAAAGTATCGACACTGTTAAGGATGCTGAGGAGCATGAAACGACTGTCACAGAGTGTGACCACCGGACATTTCCCGTACATGGGATCAGCTAGTTGAAGGGATTGTAATCCTGTAAGTACTTTGAGAGCTTGAACATCTTCAAGCATACATAATGGATTCCCAGATAAATTCAGACGCTGAAGATTGATACATTTAAATAAATTTTCTTCCAAGAGGCAATAAATGTCGTTCCCTGCCACATTTAAGTCAGTCAAGGATACTAAGCCTTGGCCCAAAAACTGGAAAAAATCATGGGCACTATGATTAGACTAAACTAAACATTTATTATACGTTTAATCTAGGTATTTATGCTTATAATCAAATAATCACAACAGTAACACATAATATAACATCACATTAGCTCAACCCCAAAGAACTTACACTAAGGGACGTCAAGCTATTCCCAGCGAGCCACAAAACTTTGAGATTTTGAAAATGTAGAGTTTCTATTTTACTTATTTGACAGCTGTAAATGAAGAGTTTGTGGAGATGAACTAGTCCCGTAAAATCTGACCACTTGGCTTCCTGTAACATTTTACAAACTTACTTAAAACAATTTCAACTAAAATTAATTAGGTAATTAATTTCAACTTTCTCGAAACGATAATGTCTAGTTTTATATCTTTTTAAGAATAATAATTTCTAGTTTTCATCCTTTTAAAACTGTAAGTTACTAGTTTTGACCTTGTTGAATGTGTAAAGTTCTAGTTTTGATCTTTTTAAAAATGGTAATTTCTAGTTTTAAACACTTTTGAAATTTTTGATTTCTAGTTTTGACCTAGTTGAAAGTGGTAATTTCTAGTTCTGATCTTGTTGAAAGTGTAAGAGCTACTAGTTTTGACCTTTTTTAAAGTTGTAATTTCTAGTTTTGACGTTTTTTAAAGTGTTCATTTGTAGACTAAACACTGTTGTGAGGCACTACTTTCATGGCTTTCCAGTTCCGAATAGGTTAAGAATGATATGGCTTCATTTTACATAGTTCCACAATAATTAAAATGATGCTTAAGAATTAAATCAGTTTGTAAGATGAAATTCTTACCGAAATACAGCAACCCGTAACCCAAACTTCTGCTAATCTTACGAAAAGATTAATGCCTGCAAAGGAACATATGGGATGTCCGACCAGTACTAACTTTTTAATGGACTCCGGTTTGACTTTGGTTGTACGTGGGGATGATGATGCTTCATCGGATAAAGTAGTTGAAGATGACAACCCAACCCCTTTCTCACAGAGCATTTGATAAAATGTATTAAATGTTTTTAAACTTCCAAAAAATATCTCGATGCTACGATTTCCATGAGCTGCAATGGATTGTGAGTGGTCCTCGTAGATAACACTTTTGCTGTCATTATCTAGTAGACTTTGTTCTCCATCCGTGATTTCCAAACATTCCTTTTCATTTTTCTCCATTTTAGAATAGTCATCTTCCAGTAACTCCAATTCTGTTGACATGGCGTAGTCTAATGAGGTCAAATCAAGTTTTCGTTTCTTGTTAGCTTCAATTTTACTTGGTTCATCTTGGCAAATTGTCGGTGGTGCTGGCATTGCTGAGATTTTCTAATTTTCCTAAAACTACTAGATGTTTTCAACGAGTTGAATCTCTATGAAGTATCTGAAACTTAAAATGAGTTGGTACCGTATTTTTGACGGAATTAACGCCATGGCCAGGACTCGAATAAGCACTGAGATCTACCCATACTATGTGTCATAATATGGGGCAAAACCAGTGAATGAAAGAAATCCGTCCCAGTGTGAAATAAGTTATTATAAGGATCACATTATTTTTTCTGGATAGGAATCATTTTAGGATTTTTATATTCCATTCCTTTGAAATGATCATAGACAATTTATAAAAATACACTACGAAAAAGTTAAAACCAGAATTTAATTTAATTAATGGCAACTCAATCATTATTACTCCATTATACGTTACTTTTTAACGTCTAATTTTCCAATCAGAGTTGTACTTTGCACTGCTAAAAAAACTAAAAAACGGAACAATTATTTAAACAAGAAGCGCAGAAGGAAAGTCTTCGAATTGGAAGTAAGGGTAAAGAAATTTGAGGTTAACATTTTAAGTATTTTTACTGTTATTTTATTATAATGTTTTAACCTATTCGCAACTGGCAAACCATGGAAAGAATGCTTTACAAAAGTGCTTATTTCTATAAATTAACTTTTTGAAAACGGTCAAAACTAGTAAATAGTACTTTTTCAAAACGGTCAAAACTAGTAAATAACACTTTTTCAAAATGGTCAAAACTAGTAAATAACACTTTTTCAAAATGGTCAAAACTAGTAAATAACACTTTTTCAAAGCGGTCAAAACTAGTAAATTACACTTTTAAAAAGTCAGAAAACTAGAAATTCATCTTTTTCAAAAACATGCAAAACTAAGTATATTACCGTTTGGAAAAGGTTAAAATAATCAAAACTTGTAACTTCATAGATAAGAATCAACAAAAAATATGTTTCCATCTCTTTTTTTTACACTGCGACGGATTTTCCTCATAAACAGGTATACGCTCCATCCACGGTTTTACCCCATCCACGGGTTTGCTCCATTCGTTATTTCCCAGAACACGGATTTGCCCCATCTTACATTATAATGGAACCTAGGGCAAAATGCCTCACGCGGGTAAAATTCCCAGCTAGTAGAGGGCAAACGTCCCATGATAACAAAATGCACCAATAGTGCTCTATCTGGGCTGCTTGCCTTCTAAATGGGCATTTTGCCAGAGTTCCTTTTTGGGCGTTTTGCCCTCACGGGCTATTTACTCGCTAGTTGGGCATTTTGCCCGCGAGGGACATTTTTCACGAGACTCCTTTAATAAGATTTAGGTTAGAAATTAATAATTTGGATAAGCGCCACCCCGAAATTGGTCAAATACGGTTCATTGCATTAGAAATATTGGCTGTGACTTTTTTATCTGCTTTTTAACTTTTTTCTCAATTTTTAAATTAAATTAAGCATTTGAGATTCTGTTAACCATCCGGTTGACCGTTCACTGTTCGGTTAGAATAGTGTTCGGTTCATGGTTTGGTTGGAATGCCCAATAACCGATTATTACGGTGAAAGACCACACCGAATTGAACTGTATCATCGGTTATCTGTAAACTGTACCAACCGAACCGTTAGAAACCATAGTCTGAGCAGACAAGATACAAAAGTATGATCCTCTGAGATGAACATCTTGATTTTTAATTTTCATCTTCGAAAACAAGTTTTATTTAATAATGCCGCGTCGATTTTTCTGTTAAAATCGCAAAAACAACGCGTAATCATGATTTTCAAAATGCATAATGCTAATCGGAACTCAAAAAACGTCAATGTTGCAAAATTATGCATAATTTTAAACCCTTATAGTCAGTTATAGTGTATAACCGCGGTTGCCTTTGCATCAGTATATATGCATTTAGCCACCCGGACGAAGATTACCATAAAAAAAAATTATGTACCATTTAGTAGGAAAAAAGATTAGTTACCAGTACCATGTGTGGTAGAAAAATTAAAATAATAGTTTATAATTGTTTCCCTGGTAGAACCCAGAGATGCCCGTCTCCTGCGTTTAGTTTCCTAGTCGAAAATCCATGTTTTCACAATTTCTTCGGTTGGCCTTTAGCCCCAACAGTTTTCTGTTAACGTTTCTAATTCGCTTTTAATAAGATTTCTTCTCCGCTACTTTCGCCTTACGCCAGAACTTCTAACATTAACTGATACTGCTTCATTTATGAGCCCCAGTTGTAGACTGATGACCGAGAAATAGGGCCAGGGCTGCCAAGTGTCCCGAAAGTTCCTGCAGGGTCCCGGAATCGACGGCTGTGTCCCACGTCCGGGATGACCCCTGTGAATTTATAATATAGACCTCAAAGCCTCAAAACCATGAAATGTCGCCAGATTTAAATAATTTTGCAATATAAATATATAGATATATATAGATATATTGCAAAATAGATTAATTTAATTTTAGTGTAGTTTTGGAGGTTACTATTTTGAAATAATTGTATTGTATAGGTGTTACGGGATCGTCTGGTCCTGAACAGTCCTGATTTTATATTCCAAAATGGTTCGATGTTCATAGTTTCCGATGCCGGACCAGACCAGATCTAATCGCACCTGACCTGATAATACATTATAATAACAATAAAATTACTTTAATTTTGTATTTGTACGGTACTACTCACTAATTTCCAATTGGTTAAGAATCTTAGTATTGATAAGTTAGACTATTGCTTACACCCAAAACAACGCGAACGCGATCTAGAATTCAGCCTTTGTTCCACAATATCCCATTTATTTTCTAATATGTTCGTTCGTTCGTAGCTACGCTACGGTCTAATTAAATCAGTATTCAATTCGGCTAGTCAAGACTGACTATGGAAATGGGAATTCAAAATAACAAAATAATATTTCAAATAATAATAACCAACATGTGAATGTTGCTACTAGCAACATTCACAATACCGCAACCGCATCAGTATTTAGTTAGTCCTAATCTAATCATTTTGAACAGTGCAGTGCAGTGGCGGATCCCAGGCGGCGCTAGTGCGCTTAAGCCCACCCCATGACATGCGAATTTGTTCAATAGATAAAATGAGTTTAACCTATTCCCAATTGGGAAACCATGGAAAGAATCCCTTAGAAAATTGCCTTTTTCTAGAAATTGACTTCTTCAAAACGATCAAAACTAGAAATAACATTTTCGAAAACAGTCAAAACCAGTAACTAAGAGTTTCAAAGTCAAAATTAGAAATTAACATACCATTTTCAAAAAGATGCAAATCAAGGAATTTACATTTTCAAAAAGATGCAAAACAAAAACAAGAAACTAACATTTTCAAAAAGATCAAAACAAGAAATTAACATTTTCAAAAAGGTCAAAAAACAAATTAACACTTTCAAAAAGATGCAAAACTAAAAATATTTCGAAAAGGTTAAAAACAAATGGGCATTTTTACATAAAAATTGAAAAATATGTTTCCTCGCTCTTTTCTCAAGTTGTAAATTTTATTTCATTTTAAATAGTTTTCATAACAAAAACTGTAACTTTTTAAACAAAAACAAGAATTTACAATCTCTATTTTAATATATTTTAGAAGGCCCCTATAAAAACGAATTTCTGTGCGATCGGAATCGGAATTGGCCCCTTCTATGGATTTTTTTTTGATCCGCCACAACTGCGGTCCTAGCAATGTTGTTCTTAAGCATTTGCTTCAACTTATTTTCAAAAAGCAAACAAAGCATTTAGTTATAAAGTTACAATTACCCATTCGTTAGGCATGGGCGAAGTGAAGTTGTAATACGTGAAATTTTTGTTTGTTAGGTGGTCCTCTGGTTCTAATTCCTAAAACAACTGGTCTGGTTCAAATCCTTGGGACCAGACCAGACCAGAGTTCATGATTTACTGGCCCGGAGCAGACTATTTTGACCACTAATTTTGAGTACATTTCTTTAAAAAATACTGTTCGTTTTGGTGTTATTATTTCGAATTGGAACTAACTAATTTTAATAGCAATGCTACTCTAACACTAAAACAGTTTTAATGTTAAAAATCCAACCTTTTTACCAACGAATTCCGAAATTCCGATTCTCAAACTCTAAATTTCTCCAAAATTTTCAATAAGTACTTTGCAGCCATATAGCTGAGAAAACACTGTAGTTGACTGTAGTATTTTTAAAACAAACAGAATTAGAGACTCATACAATGATACAATGAAAGTTTACAGTAGAACTTAGAATAGGCATAGTAGATGAACGGCAGATGAACGAAAATTAAATTAATAATAGAAACGATAAATTTTGACACCAATATCAAAATTCAATCAAAATCATGAATCCTGTTGATTATGATGAAAACTCCGTTAAAATTTTGTCCCTTCCCATCCGTTCAATTCGTAAAGAAAACCGCTTTAACTGCACTAGAAATTGTTACAGTAGAGTGGAGAAGCATCCGTTTGGTTACTGCAACAACAAACCAAATGCAAAAAATACAAAATGAAATAAATACACTTTACCATTAACGAGTTGATGTAAGGACGGAGCGAACTTAACCTGGCTGGGGCTGGTAATATAGACCCTCTTTTTTCTTTATTACTTCTTCGGCACTCCCTTTTATGTAGAATTATGCAGAGTTTAGGCGACTGGGCCCTTTTATATACTAATATTATCCAGTTCATTAAGGACAACTTTTTAAATAAATTCAATCGAATTTAAAGGCAAGATTTTTCTGAATACATTAATATTTTATTGATATTATTGAGACTATGCCCCTCCTCAGTCATTACGTTGCGTTGTTGCAACCTTTGAAAGAGATTTTTGATTGCAGATGAAGTTTTTGTCTGATAGCTAATACTTTTTCTTGTTTTGATTGAAAATGTACTAAGGAGTTTACAGTTACAGTACAGTATTTTTTAATTTGGCTGTGTCTAGTGTCCTACACCTACCTGTAATGCTAATTTGGGCAGATTTTTGAAGATCAGCCATAAGTTTGGTAAAAGTTGATGGATTTTCAAAATTCTTCCTTTGCATCGCTTTCTACAATTATAATATTATAATGAAAAATCGGATTTATAGTTCAATAATTATTAAGCCATTCCTGTAGAGACTTGGCAGTGAAAAGCCTTGTTGTGACCAATATGAGGTAGATTTAAGTATTAAGAAGGGAAACAATTAAGCGATATTTGCAGTGGAATTTTAATTGAGATTAATTATCGGTCATCATTATTTGCCTCTATTATTTTGTTTTGACATTATTGTATCAATTAAATACTACATACATATATATTTGTTATGCATATAGTCGTTGATGACTGTCCTTATCAGAATTACGGAAATGGTTAAGTATAGTATACTACGTATCTCTAGTTGTATGTACATTAATGCAAAGATATTGGGGGAAAAAATTTTAAAAACGTATTCAAAATTCAAACCAAATCGTTTTATTTATTACATTCGGACGAGTGGTCTCACATAATAAATTAAGATTAAATATCAGGTAAGTCTTACTCTTAGTTTAATCTGGCAGTTAGTTAGCAGTACAGGCACAAGTCACGATACTGCTTATAGTACTATCATAGGTCACATAAGTGACTGAAAAATCACTGTCCTGGCTTCCCATGGTCATGTATTTGTACTTATTCAAAATTTCCATATTTGTGATTTGCACAACTTCCGTGCCGGACCGGAACAAAGTTGAATCTGAATGCGTCCTTTTGACCGTTGCGTTGTACTAGTTCTCGTATAACAGGAATGCCGGCTTGGGCAGGTCCGTAATAGAAATTGTACAGGGTAAGCTGTAGCTAATATACATGTTTATATTTTCTTCAAAACTTGTATAAAAGTATAAATGTAATCACCGATTTGTTAACATGGAGTATAAATAGAGTACCCTATTCAGTAAAACCAAAAAAGGCTAGCTAATAACCTTTCCCCTCGCCGCCTCGCCCCCCCCCCCCCATAGGTTTGAGCTATTACTACAAATTACTTAAGGAGCCATTTAAATAATAACGCAAAGAAAAAGTCAATTTTGAACCCACTACCCGCTTTGTGTAACGCAATAGAGCCTCCTGCTCTATGCGAAATGCTGAAGGTACTATACAGGGCTGTAACACGAACCAAGCAACTACCGACCCCAAACAGCATTATATTTGAATGGCCCCGAAAATAAAATATTTTAGTAGAACTGTAAGTACTACACAAGCTTTCACGAAAACATTCACCGTTATTTGGTATTCTGTCAATTTTGTGTATGAAACAGAATTAATCTATAAACACTATACACACACTTGTTTCATTCCCCGGGGTCGATCCGATATCTTTGCCACGGTTGGTGGCACGTGGCACTTGGCTTGTTCGCCAATAGGTATTTAATTACTTTTCTGGAAACTAATCGGGGGAAAATGATATCTATCTATTACACTTTTACAAGTTTATATGATTCAGAAAAGACCACAAGACGCTGTTAGAGAAAAGTATTAATTCTCTTCTTTCGTCAATTTCTTACAATTTGAAGCGTTTATTATATGTATAAAAGATATGTGATGTGTTTACTTGGATCCCCAATTAATTTTGTGCCTCTTCTTCCCACCCTCCCACATACTTAGTTTTGTATCTCCTGAAAAAAGCTGCTGTTTTTCTGCTGCTCTGGCACTTTTATTTGTTTGATTAAGACCACCATGTAACTCCGAATATGAGCTTTCATTATATTTCCTTTTGTTAATTACGTGTTTCGTGTAGGTATGCAACGAAACGGAAGAAATGCACGGTACGGCTTGAAGATGACCTGGAGTAGTTTTGTCAATTTTGCATGTCTGATGAAAGACTTTGCGTGACTTCGACTTCGAGCTTTCTTTGAACTTTCGGTCCCAGTTCGATTTTAAAGTCGGTGCTATAGGGGATGCAAAATCTTTAATATTATTCTCAGATTTATCAGTCCAACGTATTTTTTTCTTTTTTTGACCATCCCAGAAAGAAGAGTTACCGCATAAACTATTCGTCATTCCCACATCAGAAGCCTGATAATTTTTCTTCTTAGAGATTTTTGAGGGCTTACTTTTACTTTCTTTATTGGTTGAAGGTGAAAACATTGCTTTCGAGACATCAAACGCCGATTGAAACGAACAGACTCTATCCATGTGACCTGAAAAATATAAACACTGTTCATTAATCAGTAATCAGAAATAACAAAAAATGTAATATAATCATTCGTTAATGTCAATTTTTAAAAATTCAGAATACTGAAAATATTCATTCACGAAATGAACCTCACGTAAGCAAACTACCTACACTTTTCACGGGGAAAATTTGTGTTAATCGGTTTGTTATTCCTACGTAATCCCATATTCCATGAATTGGCATAAAATCTGCAATACCCAATGAACTAAAAGTATTATTTAGTGCCAAGAATACGGGTACACTTACCCACAAGTGTGTATTCTGGATCGAAACAACTGAAATTGCTGTGGTGTCCCTTCGAGTTGTCTGGGCTATAGGTTGGCTGCTTCCGCATACTTTTCGAGTCTTTATTTTTCACTGAGGCGGCTGCAAATAAAGCCCCAGCATCCGATTTTGAAACTGCATGTGAGGCAATACCGGCGGCGGGAGGTGTTTTAGTCTCGGAATTCTTAACCTTTGTTAGAAAGTGCCTTGCCTGACTGGCTGAAACCTGAGGTTGTAGGGAAATACCTTTAACGAAAGGAATTTCCTTGAAGCTTGCATTAACGTCCTTTCCGCCTACATGCTCAGCAGCCTTATCTACTCATAAAGAAGGATAATAGAACCAGCTAGTTATTCTATTATTAACACACTACGATATTCTCTGCCCCCCCCCATAATGTTTGAATGTTTTTATGCTAAAAAACGAGGCATTAACGGACTGATCGTCTTTTTTTAATTTGTATGTACCTCTGTATAGCTGCTCCATATATTGAAACTCGAAACCATTTTCAAGATCATCCAAAGAATATTCTTCGTACAGTTCCGAATACGTGCCTTCTTGAACAGCAAGTAGAACCTAGACAATAAATTAATGACGATTGATTACAACCCATTTATACTGGGGATGATAAAACTGTATGTAGTGACTACTTCATTTTTAATGAATTTTAAAAATGAGGCACAAATTATCTTACCGATTCAATAACTAGAGCAAGCCGTTTCCTTGTACCGACATACGTTGGAAAACTAAGATGAGGAAACCACTCAATCCTACTAAGTACCAATGATTCCAGTGCCTGAATTTCATCTTCATCTCTAATTCCATTATCGTCGATGAGTCCATCATCACGAGTCCAGTAGTTTTTAGAGTTGCTGACATCTTCCACAGTATCCATTTCACTATCGACTGTCGATGGTTTGTTTTTATAATTTATGTATAAGCCACACTTAACACTAGCAACGAGCATGTTACTTACATCTTACATCCTAAAATAAAAATGCTCACACGTGACACGAAGTACAAGTTACAAGAAGGAAGTTAACAGTATAGGAATTAACAATTAATTTATTCCGCAAGTCAATCGAAATAGATAATAAATTACTGTTTTGATTTCGGTTTTTCCAATTGCATTGACACAAGCAACAAGTCGCAGATCCCGTCACCCGTTAGGTATCAGAAATATTCAAACATTTGGGGAAACTATAGAGTTTGTCTAGATAGTATAGAGAAGATTTGAAGATACTAAAAGGTCAAAGGTGACAACAAGTGTAATCTAAACTCCGAAAAAATGAATTTATGATGTTCAATTTAAAAACGGGACGGGAAAACTGATAATTTCGTTGACAGACTACACTCATACACTCACACAAATCATAGAACACAGTTTGTTTGTGTTCCCTCGTCCTTTACTTGCACTGAGTGACTGGAGCAGAGAAGATGCGAACATAAGGCGGAGAGAGCAGAGTGGGAAACTCGTGGAATGGTGGAATATATGGCGGGAGATGGAGATCCGTATGAAATGATAAAGTGCTAGTACATAAGAGCAGTGCTGCCCAAAATTTTCGCTAGTCTAGTCAAGTCTAGTCACGTTCAAAATTAAAGGCAGCTAGTCTAGTCTAGTCAAGTCACAATGTTTTCGAGGCCTGCCTAGTCTAGTCTAGTCAACACAGCCCATGCAGCCAGGCTTCTTTGCATGTATAATAAACACTCGGAACATTTTTTCCTAGCTACTTGGAACTTGGGAACATTTTTTCATCGTCTAGATTTTTTGGGAACATTTTATCCGGGAACATTATTTCCTACAATCGTTTCTACACTTTGCCCCTAATTCTGTTAATCTTGGTCTACGATAAACTGAATGCGAATGCGAATGGTACACAAAAAATTGGGAATTACTATAATAAAGAGTACATAATTATAATATGTTGAATGGTTGACCTTTTATGTAAAGTAGTAATCAGGGTATCACGAATGTAGTTAAATATAGTGAAGAACTACCTTTGAAGTCACATTATAGCACAAAAAAGTAGTTTTTTAAAATTAAGATTGTAATAATAATTATAATTGTAATTAAAATTGAAGTTTGACTTGAGTTTTGACTCAAAATCAAAATGCCAAGACTAAGACTGTCAACACCAGAATAGGAACTAGGCAGACTTGGGTTCTGTAGTAATTCTGTAGAAAAGAAGACACCGCGCGCGATCTGTTTTTAGGAGTGTTGTCTAGTACCCGGATTGTAGAGTATTAGTCCCTAAAGTTACCCCACGGTTGTGTCATCAGTCAGTACTAGAGTTTGAAAATTGTGAATAATTGTGAATCTAGAATTCTTAATTTAGTCACAAATTCTGGTAGTAGAAGTTGTGAAAAAAATCTTCACCGGAACTAGTTCCAATTACAACTAGTTCCAATAATTGTGAACCCTCAGTACGTTTTGTAATTGTGAAGTTTTCACAAAACTACTCATCACAATTTTAAAGCTCTTGTCAGTACAGTCCGTCCTTAGGGACCGTCCATTAATGGGACGATGCAAAAAATTCCCTTTTTGGAACCAACTGGCCCCCTGACCATGATCTTAACCATTACGCAAATGGCTGTATTTTAGCTGTATAACCACAAATTCCATTTAGATCCACTGAAGAGTTCAAAGTTTAAGTTTGTTAAGAGATTTGCCGCTAATTCTTTTTTTATGTAAGATTGGAAATTAGGTTTGCCACATTTTCAACACACATTTCCGGGTTGAAAAATGTCCCTTTTTTGAACATCAATTAGAATTACGGGACATGCCCGTGTTAAAATATTCAATTCCGGGACAATTTTATTATGTAGCAGGGTGCATGTATTTGACTTATTGTACATTGTACTTCAAAGCAAAAAACGGGCGTGGGAAACAAATGAACGGGAAAACGTCATCTAAGGTATAAATTATAATGCGGAATAACCAGCAACTAGTTAATTTATTTGTCACATATAGCAAGTATCTACAACTCCAAAACATTCTGGTTAATAGAAACGTGGTAATTTGGGTAGGCATCTAGTATGTTCTCTATTGCAACTTATTTTTTGGTCTCGTATGTTCCCTACTAAAAAAATCTCCTCTACCTAGTTTTAACATGGGTCTCGTATGTTCTCTACTAACAAGGAAACAGCTTGACATGGTAAATCCGGAATAGGCCAAATGGGCCAAAAATCTTTTAAACACCTCCTATGGACTACGTATTGCATAATACTTTGATTGCAAAATGCGCTCCTTGCGCGCAATATGCGGCTCAATTTTCAAAATTTTACTTGAAATTCGAAAACTGAAATTTCTTATGCAATTTAACATGCAATGTTTTCAGCGAAACCTGGTAAGTTTTAATTTTTAACAATGGCAAATTAAATAGTGTGCACCCATTAACCCAATACATGCGTCCACTAAACTAGGTACGTTGTACACGTCTTGTAAAGTGCAAATCACTTGTTTGCGCATTTTATGAGTGCAAAACGTAGTATTCAACATTTTTTAAAAATGCGAAACGCGATTTTATGCATTTTTAAAAAGCGCACGATCTCGTTTTACACACTTTTGAATAGTGCAAAACGTGGTTTTATGCCCTTTTAAAAAGTGTAAAACGTGGTTTCACACCCATTTAGAAAGTGCAAAACGTGGTTTTACACCCATTTAGAAAGGGTAAAACGGGATTTTACACGCTTTTGAAAAGTACAAAACGCTATTTTATGCATTTTTAAAACGTGCAATTAGTGGATTTACACACTTTAAATAGGTGTAAAATCACGTTCTGCATTTTGTAAAATGCATGAAATCGAATTTTGAACTTCTTAAAATAGCATACAATCGCCCTGTGCACTTTTTAAAAGTCTATAACCACGTTTTCTACTTTTCAAAAGTGTGTAAACTCACTTTTTGCACTTTTCAAAAGTGTGTAAAATCACGTTTTGCACTTTTCAAAAGGGTGTAAACTCACTTTTTGCACTTTTCAAAAGTGTGTAAAATCATGTTTTGCACTTTCTAAATGGGTGTAAAACCACGTTTTGCACTTTTTAAAAGGGCATAAAACCACGTTTTACACTTTTCTGGAGTGTGTAAAACCACGTTTTGAAATTACACTTTTTATAATGGCAAAACTGGTATTACATATTTATATTTTATACTAGTATTTACTTTTTAGAAACATGAAGATACAAAGTTTATAGTTGCAAAATTGGATTATTGGTGACTGCAGTTAACAGAAAGTACTTCACCCACAAGATACATCTTACTTTTTAATTAATAGTGTTATCGATATTAGTACAAGTTTATGATATTGTATAATTATATCATTGTAAAAATTTTAAATTGTACATAAAACTAAACCTAAATTATGATGCAGCTGTATTATGTTTTTGGTGGATTTAATATTTTGATTTTTTAACAATATTTACTCGTACACTATTTAAGTACAATATATAGGCTAGGTCCGAAATTGGGATTGCCGAGAAAATGTGAGCGAGTGATTGCCGTTGCTATTATTAGTTTAATAAGGAAAGCACACGAATAAATTCACTCACTCAGCACCGTTTTGCATTTGACTGCAAGACTTGTTTACCAAATTGTAGTTACCGTCCTATATGTGAACGGTCCCTAAATGTGGTCACTGATTGTCGTTTTTGAATCAGTTGTTACAAAAATTTAAATTTAGGTTCAATTGACAGCCTATGCTCTCCCCTTTTCACAGTAAAATTTTGAAGTTCCTTCACACAAAATTGAAAGTGCAAAAATTCGACAAAATCAAAATTTCATTTTAACTTTTTTTGAAATTCGAAATGGCTAAATGTAAGTTTCCGGATTTTTATGACTTCTTTTGCTTGACACGGTGTCATTTACACAGTCTTAGACATCAACTGCTTTTAATTTTGAACAATAACAAATGTAAATAACAAATGTCTGGCAGGCAAGCATTTTGATATGTATCACATATGCAGCTGAACGCTTCCGTGGTAAAAAGATAGCGAGCACTCAAGTTCGACAAAAATCAAAATGACTACATTTAGGACTAATGTTAAAAAGGTGACCAAACGGGTAGGTACTAGTAGGTGATTTTACTGAGCCTTTTTGCATGACGACGTCATTTGTATACTCTCCCTATATACCTACTTTATCGCGTTTGACTCGATTGATTGGAAACACCCGGCATGAGATTAAATGGAGTACAGATAGATTCATATGATACAATACAAGGCTATTTCTTGTTACAGATACTCGATTTTGCTTTGCCTCTGTCTTTTCTGTCTTTGCAAGTTCTGATAAACTAGGTGTATTAAGTCTAAGGGCAGACATGAGGCATTAGAATTAGAAGTTCGTGCAGCGTATAGTGGATGCTAATAGTACCTAAGATAGTGAGAGTGACTAATAGAAATAGACATAGGGTTCTATGTTTATTTAATGGAAATAAAAAACAAAAACGAAGGGGAAAGCATGCATTGTATGAATTCATATAGCAACTTTTATAAGGAACCGTAAACTCAATGCTCTGTAAAGACTGTAAAGACTGTGTAAAGTAAACCGTAAACCTATACCAGAAAGCACTCCCATGCATATACATAGGTATAATTATTTGTCGGCTTTTGCTTGGGCACATGGCATGGTTCTTTCTGATCTGAAAATACTACTACTTGTATGTAGAATCTGAATGTTGGTTGAATTGAAGGTACCTCGGTAGCATAGTTTAAATGTTCAGACGTCTCTTCAGTTCCAGTGTGTTTCAGTCTACAGCTACAGCTACCTACTACAGTTCAATGTAACTATATAGCTATATATATAAGTCATTTAAGGAAACGGGTATAGATACAGCTATGGATATGGAAATGGAAGCAGATTATGAGAAGCAATGGAAAAAAGTGTGTATTTTGTGCGTGTATAGTGTAGTTTGGATGGGGAGATGCCGGATGATGATATTACAGCATTTATTACAGACTACAGGGCAAACCCAGACCTACTACCTATAGCTTAGACCTATAGTCTATAGATATATCTTAGGGATAGAAATGAGTATGAGAGAATGAATAAATATCAAGTTGAATAGAATAGGTAGGTAGGTAGTTTTTTGGCTTTGGTTTGCTTATACGTTGCTTATATGTTTGTCTGTCTGTTTGTCTGTCTGCCTCTATAGTTTAGTGAACTAGTATAGTAGATCCACAGTGGCACTGGCTATATGTATGTAGATAGACGGATTGTGAATCTTGGGGATTGAAGAGTATTTTCATTGAAAGGATCGTTCAGTCTTGTGCTGTGCATCTAAGGGTATAGACCAGTGGTTTGTTATTGGGATCCTTGTGCAACTAAAAACACACAGATCGACGTCTTCTCTTCTACAGAATTATACAGAATTTACAGAACCCAAGTCTGTCTGTCTATTTCCTATTCCTATCCCATGAGTTTCCTACTCACTCTGATCTACACTTCTACAGATCTCTCTCTTCTCATCTTCTGACTCAGTGCAAGTGTACGAACGAGTGTACGAGTTCCTACCACACTGTGTGCTGTGCTGTGTGCGAGTGTAGTCAGTCAGTCAATGAAATCATCAGTTTTCCGGTTTTTAAATTGAACATCATAAATTCATTTTCTCGGGTAAATTTAGAGATCACACTTTTTGTCACCTTTTAATATCCTCAAGTCTTCCCTGTGTAGTGTCTAGACAAACTCTATCATTTCCGGAAATATTTAAATATTTCTTCTGCCCTATGATTTGGAATTTTGGAGCTGGTCTGTCAATTCTTACACATTTTTCCAGGAAGTATCTCTCGGGAATTTTAAATTGGTTTAAGTGGAATTCTGTGAGAGTGTATTTGTAGGTATTTTGTAATCTTATATTTAAACTCAGGCTTTAATTGGGTATTAATTGTCGGTGTGGTTTTTCTAGTTTTAAATCATATTTACTTACAGTGTTTGATAGTTTGATAGATATCCATTAGTAAAAATCAAAACTACTTCTTTAAGACTGGGTTGTCTATTTGTATTCTTGTGAGTGCGGCAAAAAAATATTAAAATGTTTTATTATTTGGTGATGTGATGGTAGTTCTAGTTAGCGTGTAGTTTTGAGCTTGTTGG
Source organism: Dicyrtoma fusca (assembly GCA_034695205.1). Classification (NCBI taxonomy): domain Eukaryota; kingdom Metazoa; phylum Arthropoda; class Collembola; order Symphypleona; family Dicyrtomidae; genus Dicyrtoma; species Dicyrtoma fusca. Next base: position 23,412 of record JAQFZC010000494.1, read on the forward strand.
CTGGTTGGTTTTTGTTCTACAACGGATGATATGATTAGTAGTTAAATGTGTAATGTTAATGTGTACGAAAATAATTGTCGTTACTTACGCACTTTGCCAGTGCCAACCAACTGCCTGCCAACTGCCGATGTGAATGTGATTTTTAATTTGAGCCGAGTTGGAATTGGAATTCGAGGCTACTGACTGCTCTTCTTTGTACTGTTTCTTAATGTCCGTGGAATACAACGTGATCGTGCATTACTTTAATTTAATTAGGACGTAGCAAGTTAAAGAGGCTGTTAGTTTGAAAGGGTAATAACTTTATCGAAAATTTGGGAGGGGAATCGAATATTTAATGTAAAAAAAAGCTTCTTGATTATTTTTGGCTCCTTGCCGATGCGATGTAAGGATGATGGACTGATCTATTTTCAATTGTTAAATAGTAGTTCCGTTAAATATTATTTAAAATTACTCATCTGTATGTAATACTGACAACTGAGGTAAAAAAAGATCGACAATCGAGAAGTACAATACCTCATAATTATTAGTTAGTTGTTCTGTGTTTCAAAAAGAAATCAGTTAAAGATCCCGTTTGAATTATACATTACTTGATTTAAACCTTTACTTTAAGGTTGAAGGTTGTTACTGTTAGTCGGACACTCACGGAAGTTAAATTCAGTGAACCAAAACATTCGACAGTGCTTTCTCATTTTTGTTTGAAAACATAAGTCATAAGTAATTACACAAATACAAAGTTTGATTAGACTGTACGTGTGAATCATTCAAGCCACGGAATCCATGCGGTTGATAATTATTCTTCTTCATTATCTCGGTTTTAAAAGTGCAGTGGGAACCGCACGTTTACTCAATCCATGGTGCTAACAGTGCTAACAACAATTGACAAACAATGAACAATGAATTGATAATGAATGGCAAGCTCATTCCTTCCTTAGAAGAAAAGTTTAGATTTTTCATGAAATTAAACTAATTTAAAACTGGATTTGAGTGAAGTTTGTGGAGGAAATGCAATTTGATAATTTGAAAAATTGAAATCAAAGCAAAATTATTATCTATTTCGATGCTGACTTGCGCATTAAATTATTCTTAATTTAATAATTATTAGTCTCATTTGTCATTTCGTTTATATTCATCTTCTTTATTTATCATTTATGCACGTGGTCGAATTATATTTGTCCGAATTTGCAGTACAATGTTATTTAAGTTGTATTTAAGTGTTGAATAACTAGTTATTAGTAGTTTACATTTTAAAATGCATGAAATTAGTCATTTGACGATTTAGTTTCAACGATCTCGTCCCGTTCAAAGAACTCATTTGAAAAATTAAACTGATAAATGATTATCTATTACCTATTTTATTGTCACCGTCAACTTTCAAGTACTTGAGGAGGTGTTATGTGTCAGAACAAAATCAAAATCAGGTTATCATCCCGTTCTACAAATAAAAAGTAAATAAATAAATAATGTTTCAGCTGATTCATACATTGGATTGCAGATTGTGGTGTTGTTAAAATGCATGTCTTGTGTTCGTTCTGTTGTGTCAAACTTGTCACTAAATTGTTAGGTTAGTGCGGTTAGTAAACTATTGCTTATGTTGCACATTGTTGCAGTTAAAGTTCTATTATTGCATTGTTGATTGTCTCGTCATTTCAATTTAAAGCATGCTTGTTGCACGAAGTATGCACGCAATGTTCGAAAGTGACTGAGGCTTACAAACACACATGAAGATGCCGGATTCCCATTCACATTTCAACAATGAAATGTCTTCTTAATTCTTTGAATGCTATACTATGAACGTAACGTAATATGCTTCATGACTCATTCATAATTATTATTTCGTAATAACTTTTCTTCTCTAGATTTTCTAAATAGATATTATGACACGACGTACTAAACTTGAACTTTATTGGGGATTATTTTACTTTTGTTTTCAACTACTAATTGTTTTATTGCTGAATTTGAGAAGTTGTTTTCCAGTCTCATTCAAGTGCGAATGTTAAATAGAATTGATGTTGTATATTTGTAAAAGGTGCAAAGTGTGCTGTGCAAATTTATTTTTACAGTTCAAACATCCCATGTAGGTTTCTGTAAATATTTAAGCGTGCACAAAAATTGACACACCATTTAGATAGTACTTTTTGAACCTTATGTACCGAAATGGCATTCGTTTTACTATTATGTAATGTATCTAAGAAGAAAGTGTAAGATATGAATAATTATAACTATCATGGCTACAAATTCTCACAGTACTCACACTGTCTTTAGTGTTTAAGTTTACGTCTTTTCGTTTTGGATTCTACTTTACAGAAAATCCTGGAACTAACCATTTGTCATTATTGTGGGTTCTAAGTAGAATGTAAAAAATGCTAAAAACAAGTTTAATCGTCATTTTATTATACAGAATTGTATCAGATTTTGTACTAGATAAAAGCTTGGGATTTCTACTCATAGTTGCTGAGTGAAATGGACTCCAAACCTCACACATTAAAGAAGTCAGAAGTAAAGAAGAAATAAAAGACAGGAAGAACCCGTCAAAATTAAAATATACAATAAAATATCTGTAATTGAAATGTCTGTTTGTTTTACAGTCATTTGCAGTGGGACTAGCTTGAAATTTAAATACTCCGATCTTTCTCGGGATAATGTTAATACATCCGCTGCACTCCATTGATTGAGAATATAGATAAAAAAAACATTCCTAAAATTAAATGATGAAGCTACATCAACACTAGTTATGAGCTAGCTAAACTTTACTGTACAACTGTGTAAGAATTGACTCGATACTCGATCCAGTCTCCCAGGTTCCAGGTCCAGGAAATGATTAATGCGAGAGGAAATTCGAGAAGTAATGAAGTTTGTTTATTATTTTAGATCTGAGCTCTGAGTCGCTCGCATCGTCGACCGACCCAAGTTTCAAATTTTGCCGTCTCATCAACTTGAGCAACTTCAAGTTGAAGGGAACAAGTGGGTTCCTTTAAAGGGGAAACTCATCTGTCTAGTCATCGGCAGGAAAGAAGAAGATTTCTGATTTGTTTCTTAACTACACATATATACCTACTCATCTTATTTGGTGAATCGGCTAATCGACTTTTGTGTGTGCTCTGTGCGTGGTAAGATCATCATCATCATCACAGTCAGTCAGTCATCAAGTCACAAAAGCACAAGGAAGTTTTTCCTTCTCCATTGGATATAAACCACAATCGTCAATCGTGGAGCCCCACAATTAAATACAATTATTGAATATTCGTGCTTGTATATCTGTCTGTAATCACAGTGATTATCCGTCATTACACCAGCGAGTGCACCGTGTGTGTATATATATACATAAATATAAAAAAAATACCTTTAAGGAAACCGTCACGTTCTTTGGATCTTCGTCACACAAAAAAATATAAAGACATTTGATATTTACTTACGTCTAGTGAAAGTGATTTGTGCTTGAGCTTACGGAAAGCTCTTTTATCCTTGCCATTGCATTGTGCATACCTACCTATTATCTGTAAAGGCAGTGTGCTGTGTTGTGGTTTGATTCCGGTGTATCGGAATTCGGAATTCGGAAATTCCTAAGAAATAATAATCAATTGGTCAGTTACCACCAGGTACTGGTCAAGTGCTCCAATTAAATTCTTCATTAAATCATCCTCATCGTCCACTTTTGAAGGGCTGTGAGAGGGAGAAGTGAGTCAGAAGCAGCTGATTTTGTGAAAGTGTTGAGTATACAGTGTACGTGTTGGATGGCGAGGAAAATGCCCAGTGCGGGTTTACTCCGTTTGTTGGTGGGTGTCGTTGCCCTCCTGGCATTGAAAATCGATTCGGGTAAGTTGTACACTTTTCCTACGATAACATTTTCAAGTGCATGCATATAGGGCCACGCACAATGCAGTGCACGTCTAAATATATACGGCCGCCTAGACCTTCCTACTTTCCACTTTCTGTATGTACGTAGACGCACTTTTGGCTACTGACGTGGGTCTAGTATGTATTTGCCCAAAGTTCCTTCGGTTTTTTCGGTACGGTCTCTCTTCTCCCGTCTCGTCTCTTTGGCTGGGTGGCTGGGTTTGGTGTAACATGGGAAATTGAGTTTCCTCGGTCGGATCGGAGTTGGACGGTCGGATCTCTATGGAAGCGAGACATAAAGATCATACAGACTTGGCCACATGGTCTCTCTCTCTTGTATTGCGTACTGTGCCACACTATGCACCATAGGGGATGAGATGTGATGATGCGAAAGTGTATATTTCAGCGGGATCCGGGATGTGTGTCTCTGTCCCGTGTTTTCCAGACTCCTTTTTTGAATAAAAGGAGCGCAATCTCATCTTCTTCACTTCTTTTAGTAACTTTTCCGGGCATTTCCAGCCACTTCTCACTCTCTCCAAAACCGAACCGAAACCGAAAGTAGACACTTTCACTCACTTTTCAAAATCTGTTTTATCCGCCGCCTTCTTTCTTTTTGTCCATTGTGCTATTCTCGTTGACGTGAGCTCAAAATACAATCGAGAATTGTACTCAAAAATCTTATTGTTCCATTTCTATTGTACTTGAAGAAGGAAGATACTTTAGATTATTAAATTGGCGAAGTTCTTGTAAGGATTTTTTTTTGACGTATAATAATGTACAGAAAAGGTATTATTCTGTATATTCAAATTTTGAAATGAGCAGTGACAGAAATTTATATGCAGAATGATCATAAAAATATTAAAATTAATTCAGTCCTACATTTGATGTGTTACTTCCTTATATGACCAAGACAGATGATACGATGCGATTCATGCGATGTAGACTTCACTATATGCCAGACGCCAGTGCCGGTTTATGGTATTAAAAAAAATAGATACACTGGTGGCATGCTTTGCTACGCTAACTGAATATGGTAATAAAATTAAAGACGCTATATGATAGGTAGTTGAGAGATACTTTGGTCTTCTTACTTGTTTGCTATTTAGAGATGAACTACAGATTAAAATAGAAGTTGGTGGACGTGACATTTATGTATCAATTTGTTTTTAGAATTAATTTGTTTTTGCTAGTTGGATTAAACTTGTAATTAAGTCATCTCTTTCTTCGTTTCATAAAGCTATATGTAGCTACCAACTACAGATACTGTGGACACTATTCTTGGGCTAGCTTATGAAGATTTAATAATAGTAGTAATCCAATTGTTTAAGTAGCATTGTTTGGTTTATTTTAGTAGTGCATATTGTGTACGGTATTTTTTCGATTTTAAATTAATACTTGATGTAATTAGAGGATGCTATAACAATGTTATAATTTTACTCCTATTTCCTGACCTTGGAACTTTCTTACGCAGTCTTAACCTTTCACAAGTTCTTTTGCTCTAGCTTATCGTTAGTTTTCCTTTGTTCATTTTTGGGCTGGCTGCACTATTCACTGTTCCGTGACCTTTATGGATGTAGATTATCTTGTAGAGTGGTAGGGAAGTGTAGAACTCTATGGAGTTATTAATGTTTTTTTAAACTAGTCTTGTATTGAAGGTAATCAAATAATCATTTTGAATTATTTCAATCTTACCAAGCCTTTATTTATCAGTATTCAGCATACGTATCACATACGCAGCTACAAATAAAGTAAATTTTAGGCGTTGTTTATGTCATTCAGCAGAATCAGAACCAGAACCAGTATCAGCACCAACAAATTTAAAATGTTGCTATAATTATATGGGGAGCTGGAACATGGAATAAACCTCAAGAAAAATGAAAACACGAAATTGTACGCTACGTTGTAAGTTGTATACACTTAAGTATAGTTGAAGATGTATACATACATATGTATGCCTCCCACCGCCCACGCAAGATGAATGTCATCGCACCTCAACATATGTAGTTTTAACCTTCTTAGAATGTGCATAATTGAACGTCATGTACATCAAACTATTGGCAAAAGACAAGTACTTGGAATGAATTAATCTAATGGACATGCGGTGATTCCATTTTCTATGCGCATATATACCTACCCAAGTTTAAATAAACAGATACACCGGATGCTCTTCAGATTTCTGAATATAATTTCAAAAGCATTCAAGACGACTATTGAAAAACGTTCGGTAAACTAAGATACACAATTTAAGCCTTCCTTTTGGTTTTTCTTCTTGTAAAACTTTCTTTTATCAGTAGGTCCATCAAAAATCCTACCGTTTAGCCGAGCTTTGGTGCAGAAAAGACAAAAACAGATTACAGGACAGATTAGGATACAGAATACAGGAATGTAATTACACACGAAGTTCAAAAATATAGCTTTTTGTTCACAGGTTCTTTCCAATTTGTATACTTTAGGTTGTGACTCCTAGTTTTATTTTAGGGTATGAGACGTACTAATACGGGCATCCATAAAAACTGTATTTTAAAGAATGCCTCTAGAAAACCGGATATTTTAGCCATTACAGACAAACTAAGGTACCTATACATACATACCTATCAGTACTTGTGGTTTATGTTAACCACGATCACGATTGATGCAAAGATACGTCGAGAATGGGTCTTCTGCCAGTTCCTTGCATTATATTATTATTGTGGTTGAAACAAATGTAGTGGTTTATTGCGTGGAAAATATTTTTTATGCCAGCAATATTTGTATTAGAAAAAAAGGGAAGTAAGACCCTATATATCAACGATAGAGACAAGAGATCTGCAAAATTGCTGAATGCTGAATTGGAAATGCGTTCTGCTGATCTGACGTCGAAAATTAATTGAATGATTGTACCTTTCTGACTTTCTGACATTGGCAGTTACGCCCAGACGCAATCATCAGACTATTTTTTGGTGTATTAGAATCAATCAAAATCATACGTTTAAGAACATTTATCATATGGAGAACAGAACAGTATGTGTTTTTATTGACTGAGAAAATGTAATAATTTGTGCTGGGGTGGAAGGGCTGTGTTGCTTATATTCTGTTTCTGATCTTAACTTGTTCACGAAGTTGGCTTAATTCCTTCGTAATTTTGCGCAAAGCTGCAAGTCGCGGTTCTGTTTGAGCTGCCATTTTAGACAGAATAGAATCAACAGAGGACCGAATTTGGTTTGAGTTTAAATTTAAGAAAATACAGGGGCTCAGCTTCTTAATGCTGACTAGTGAGAGGTGTAGCCCGTGTAGCTAGCAGACTAGGTATCATTTAAATTAAAAAATTAAACGTGGCTTGGCTTTTGGCTATCGCATTCATTAAAAGTTGACTCACTGATGAGATGTTGCTACCGTCATCGTCACCGTAGACTCTGAGCCTTGTTTGATTTTGAATTTATTGTTGTTGTTTTTATCTAAATTGGGCAAGTCCATATGTTTTGTTTGTGTGATGGGCTTGCCTGATTGGGAGGGTATTTATCTGTGGCTTAGAGCCGTATGCAGCTTATCTAAATACTTTTTGCATGTAATAAAGATAGGATGGTGTAACATAATCTAATGTATAGGTATATATATTCCTCTATAATCCTAGGGCAAAAATAATATTAATGTGTTGACAAGACAAAAATGTGAGCTGCTTGAATGTTTTCAAGATTAACTCCAGACTTTTGAGTGCTGCGAACTCTTGACTCCTACACACTCGACACGATTTTTCATTTTGCAGTTGACTGTTTCATTGACACGCTCATAGTTCTGATTTCTGAGTGATGCATACTAAAAACATTAAAGACTCCTTAATTTAATTCAATTCTAGAATAGCCAGTAATATTTTATTCGTAGTAGGGTATGTATGTATGAATGAGATCTTCTATATGACAGAATTAGGATATTGACTTTTTGGCACGTCAAATATAAACACATCAATTCAGACGGACTGGTTGCATTTGCATGTGCAATAAAATAAGTTAGATTAGGAGTTTTATACTTCTGTTTCTGTTGTTCAGCCTTTAGCGTCTGGATTTTATTATGCAAAATAAGAGAGCACAATAGCTGTAGCAGACTTGGATGGAACAGTCCAAAATGGTTATAGGCCTGGGATATTCGTGCAAGAATTAACAAGTACTGGGTAGGGCATGGACAAATGGACATGATGAGATGGGTCATTATTAGTTGAACCTTTTCGTATCATTTTAGTAGGCAGTAATAGGTCAGGCTGTCAGTAAAGCAGAAGTGTCTAATGTCAGAAGTGGGTAGTTATACGCCAGACACATCGACGACAGCTGGTCACAATGGCAGTGACAATGTCTCACTAGTCTGTCATTCTTCATTCTACTGAACAACCACAGAAATTATTAAACGTGGGGGATGGATGGTCTGGCTGTTTTCAAAATACGTGTAGGTATGTAGGTATTAAATGAAGGCATTATTAACATTTAATGGTTGGGCAGTCAGAGCTTCAACTTCAACCCTGTCGGCTTAGGCTTTAAAAATGCATTTGTTTGTCTGCGGTTTGACTGAACCAGAACCCAACGATTGACTTTTACTTAGAACTTTGACTTTACGAAGAAAATTTGTGGAGTATTGGTTATTGGTTAGGCATACGTTTGCTTTTATTATTCACGTACCATTTATCGATGACTAAAACTAAAGGGACAAATTAGAAAACGAAAGGTTTCTTGCAAGAATGGATTGTGCTGAAGTTGATGGTAATAATAGTAATAGTAATGCTTATATTGACTTTATAGTGCTCAATTTCCATTACTACACGTACATAGTTGCTAATCCATATAATTTCGATTTCAACTCGATCAAGTGCGTATGAAACCGCACTTAGGTATATGTTGATTAGTTACCATTAGTTTGTTTAGGTTGCTCAAATGTCTGCAATAATTTAGCTAATCATCTAAATCATTAATGAAATTGCCGAAACTCTATGTTTACCTGCATGTACCCCCCACAGTAGAATGGAACTATTTCGTAGGTCCGTACTATTATTGTTTTCATAGCAAATACGTGCTATTACTTTATTTATATTAAGCAATCAATTGATCACGTGGCATCGGCATATTTTTGTGAATAATTATTTTCTGTCTAATTTTTTGAGGTTAGTCGGAACGGAATTCATTGGTTTACCCTCTCTGTCTGCCTGTCAGTGTCAATCGTTAGTCTTCTTTAAGTAAACAAAATGCATTACCTTTTTATGCATTGTTAGTGCAGTGCAGTTACGATTCCTGCATAGATCTACGCGATTTCATGTGGGATGGGAAGATCAACATAAAAAACTTAAAGCTCTATGCATTTTAAATTTTAAGGTATCGCTAATCGAATAAGTCGTAGGTAGGTTTGGTAACCCTTTGTCACCTTTGTGTCTCACATTAAACGATTGCCTTAAGTGATCTGTAGAGCGCAGACAGAGTCTGTCTTGGATCTTGGACACGAACTAGTAAAATCAAAAAAGGTAAATCAGAAAGTTGATGCGTTCTTCGTAGTTTTTTGTGTCTTTTGTTTGTTGTTATTGATAATATATAAGTTTGACTTTGATTTGGGATTTGTGTTACACGCAAGTTGACAAATAAGGATCTTGTAAACTCATTCTTTATCCATCTCACATGAAGAGTATGGACAGTCACATATCTGTTTTCATCACCATGAAAATTGAAATTGAGGTGAAGAATTTCACATGGTAAGGTGAGGATTGATGTCGATGAGTTTTTCCTTTTCGTCTTGTATCCTTTTGGAATGAGTGAGTACGAAAGTAAGACATTTTATTTTTTGCCCTGTTGGCTTTGGCTTCTCTGCCCTCCCTTTGCAATATTATTACTGAGCGATGCATCGTCAATCGAGTAGGGGAGAAGCCTTCGTGGAAAAACACTAAATCGAAATGGGAGATGATTAGACGATGGAGTAGACAGTAGACCAGAGACTGTAAAAGACACGTGCTGCGTGTCTTGTGGAGTTCAAAAAATTCAAATGCCAAAAAAGCCAACGCCAACGCTCAATTCTTTACAGACTTGATTTCATTTCATTAAAAACAAGCCTCCTTCGCATTTTCCCTTCAAAGTCAAACTTGATCATTTGAGAACAGTCAACATTAGAAAAAAACAGTGTTAGTTATTAGTGTATTGCAATGTGCAATGTGTCTTACACAGAGCTGAGAATAATGCAACTTTTCTTTTTCTTTCGTGTGTAATTGCCATTGCCATGCAGAGATTTTGTAGTATGTAGTTTGTTCTTTTGGTAGTTTATTCATTGCGGTACGGGCAGAGACACGAAGTCATTGTAAATTCCTCTGTTTTTGTTTCATTCTAAAATCTAATAAACGACATGCACTGCATGACAGAGCAACTATCAACTACTAATGAATGAGCTGCAATTTTTGAATTTATTTCAATGCACATCTTTGTTAACTCAGTCGGTTTTTACAGGCAGACGTGAGCCACACCGATGCGATACAATGCTCAAGGCTTCTATGAGTCATTTTCTTGTTTGTACAGAATACAGACAAGAGTTCCAGTAAATTTTATTTATTTTGTTATGATCCCCCTTTTGCTCGGTCTGGATGATTTCTACTGCTAGTTTAAGGCTGCCTTTTGTTCAATCCGGATTCCGGATATTAATGCTCACTAATACCTATATCTGTAATAAATGCGTTAGCGAGCATAATTAAATTACCTAGAAAAGAAGCAACTCTGTACATATGTGTGTACGAATATGCGGCATGATCTAGAAGATTTTTATCTTGCAATTACCATTACCATCCTTTGTCCTTATCGGTGCATCGTCTGTCCAATGGCTCAATGGCTCCATCCACCTGTTTATTTAAGTACAATAGCAATAAAGCAATAGCCACACATTCATAATGAAATAAGCAATTTTGGACATCCCATTAGCTACGCACCACCTCCTATATTCTAAATGTTTAATTTAATTCAAATATTCAATTCAAAATTTCATAAAAGGCACTGACACATAAACTCAATGACCAAAATGAAAAGGATTTAGTGATTAAACTGGGCGCAGCCTCACACCAACCGATCTCACATACAACAGAAAGTGCCTATGTGTACATATTCATGACAGAGCAGACAGACAGACAGAGAAAAGAAAGAGAACGCAGCTGGGGATACAAGGAAATTTGAAAAGATTGACTGCATTTGGCACTTGGTTTTTTGTAATCCGGTTTTACTTTAGTTAGTTAAATACATTTTAAACGACGCACTTTTTTCATTGTTCCAAGAGTACTTGGTTGATCCTGTCTACACACGTTTTCGTCTGCATTCTTTAGAATAATGGGGAAGGTGAAAGGTCAATAGCAGGGGTATAGTAGCTAAATACTCACTTTAAATCAGATCTTAGCATCTGATTAGTTTTTTGCCTTTGACTGTGCTGTCATTGTTGTTCCCAGTTTGGGCATTAAAGCCTGTACTCAGCAGACATTTTCATTTTCATGGATGTTCCTTCATTATTCACAGTCAAATGGTTACATAATACCCACTGTGTAATTGTAAAAACCTTTTTGGAAGTACCTACCTATTTACCGTGGTACTCTGGTGGAAATGAAAGGTTGTTTGAAGCACGTGTTGTTCGGATTCGGTGACTGTGTCACTGTCAAACTAGGTAGGTACGTTGCAATTTGAGCACTAAAATACCTTCATTTTTCTCATTTTTTAGGAAGTGCGTACAGCGTAATGACTAGTGTTGACATTGAAAGCACACATTTGAATACGACAATATATTTTCTGTACTAATATGGCAGGGACGGCTAAATGTACCAAATATCTGTGTTCTCTCTTTGGGGTTTATAATTATACCCAATTTTCAGGGAAATTGTCCTTGAATATTTATTAGGTTCTGGAAGACAGTAATAATGTACAACTCAAAAGTAACAGATGGTAATGGAAAACGGAACCTTGTACTTAAAAACATTTGGCTGTCAGCAGCAAAGATGTTTTTACGTATGCAAATAATTCTACAATTATTGAATCAAGATTTTTTGATAGCTTCGAGTCAATGTATTATTCTTATTTCAGAGTTTCTGAGATTACATGGTAGGTACTTTTCTGTAGCAAAGGTTAAAATCCAGACTCAGACAGAGGCGGAATACTTACCACTTCCATGGAACTTATTAAATGTACACTGTAATCGAGCAAACGAAAGCCAGTACAAATTACTAGAAGAAACTTGCTAGCAGAACCTTTTCGGAAATTGTATTGTAAAATGCTATGTTTTTAAATTGGCAATCTTGCAGACGATCACTCTCCATGAACGCACAAGTACGAGTTTATCTATCGTTTATCCAATTTAGTATTTAGTAGTTTTAATATTTTAAAAGCTGGATTACACACTTTGTTTTATTAGCTAAACTGTAACTTTGTTGAGCTTTTGTAATTTGTGCTGGTCGTTGTGTGGACGGAGTTGTTGCTACTGCTTCTGCTACTGTATTTCGAATCTTTGAATTTAGGGCATAGAACAAAATGTGTACTTAAGAGAAAATCTTTTACAACTTTTGTTAGGTCACGCGATCATTTCATTCCTCGCTCTTGTTTTCCTTATGTATTATGTAAGTAATGCTCGTAGAATTTGAATTTTCAAAGCAACACATTCAGATTTATCTGTCCATTCCCATTCAGCATTCAATCCCCACGAACATTACTTTGCTTTTGCTCAATTTTGTATCGGAATTTCTACGCTCAGTACATAGGTACGTATGTAGATGCAAGGGATCTATAAAATTATTATTGTAACAATAAATGTAGGCAAATACATGTACTTATACGCCCACTAAGCAATTAAGGGTCAGAGCTCATACATTGCCTCGTTTTATCTCTAAATTATCTTGAGTCGCAGCTGGCATCTCTTTATTTTACACCTAGGCTTGTTAAGTTAGGTATGTATGTATGTGCCTCAAAAAACAGAAAGTGAACATAAAATTGTACTTACGAGTACATGTGTACAAAAGCACACTATATTTTTTTGTATTGCTCTGTTCTGTCTGTACTATTCGTTCAGTCGCTGTCTTCGGGGTAAATATCCTATTTCTACAAACTAATAACCTTTTTCTTTAAGGGTAGGCCAAGCAAAGGAGATGAATTTGGTGAGGACCGACCAAAGTGTTTATGACGGATGGTGTTCGTACTGGTACTGGTACACTGGTACTGGTGTCTTCTGTTTCCGCTTCATGCATGTGTGATACAAATACAAAAAAAAAAGAGGAATGAGGCTCAAAGAACCTAAGACGGTGATCATGTCTTATCATTAGTTTGGTCCATAGAACAGCTGCACGTGCTCCGAAGGAGACAAAAAGGCAGGATATAAAGAACCACAAATGTTTTTCAGCTCCTTCCATTCCCATTTCCATCCGATATACATAGGAACCAAATCACCAAATAACCAAGTCTAACCAATCCAAGACCCAAAGGAAACCATGGAGGAACCAGCTTGTTTATCAACCTTTACCGAATGCTTCTTAGTCTTGAGTCTTTTGAGTGCTCTATGCATTGAGTATCTTCGGGGTGTTCTTTTGCCAGCTCTCATTCTTATATGAACTCTTCCATCTACATTACTTCTGATCTTTTACTTTTATCCGTATTCCGAATTTTCAGTTTGTCGTGCTTGTAAACTGTAAATATATTTACTGCTAAGAGTTTATAGTTTTAGTACTGATGTAGAATTTCCTCTTTTTTACCGGTAGAAGCAATGAAAGTATTTATATCAAAGCCCTCCTGTCTTGATCCCTATGTCAACATGTCATTTTTCTTACGAGCTTGTCAAGATTTCTTGTTCGCGCTAATTTTTTCCAGATTCCTACCTACGTGATTTAATATTGTATAAAAAACAAACTAATTTTATTATAAAAGTCTGTTCTGTATCTGTATTACAATTTGCAGTACTACACCAATGCGTTGGCTGCAATACTCGCCTTTGTTTGAATCAACTTATCTTTACAACAGTTCTCAATCCACAGTTCGATAATATTAATAATAGTTATTATTATTGTTATGATTTTATAAGGGCTCAAATAAGCATCAAAAATTAAATCTTACTAGTTCGTTATATTATGCCATTGCTTGTATAAATACGATTATTGTGACTGGGTAGAAGCCCTACGTTGTACGTGTGTGTAGATACAAAAATAGTTGGATAATCGGATTTTCCTTGCATGCATGATAAATATTTTGTGAGCTGGGCTTTAGACTTGAGTCACTTCACTTGACTCGCATGACTTGACTTAACTGGAGCTCGAACTGGAGAAACCTTTTTGTGAGCATTGTATGTGGTAATAGATATAGTACAGTAGTACAGTGAACAGTGTACTTTTTGACTGGGTTTATATGTAAATACAAAGATGTGTACAAGCCTTTACTATGTACACGCAACGCAAGTAGTATTACAGTCAATAGTAGTGTACACAGTACGCGCATTGACATGTTATGAATTTATGAATAAGACTAAGAAAAGCTAAAATGTGTCTCACTCCCTTTATCTGTAGCATTTAGAGCATTTGGCATAGGGCTGTCTCTAACTTTCGTCTTTTCGTAACTTGAACCTGAAATCCGTGCATAATTTAATATGTATCACTTTTGTTACGGCTGTGGAAACAAGGGGCGAGAGACGCTTCCAATTCCAATTCTAAATTCCAGGTCCACCACATGCATTATGCCTTTGACTTCAACCACATGGAGTATGGAGTTTATATTGCACTACTATGTGTATGTATGAAGTCACTTAAAATGTCTGTGTCGTCCGTCATAAACTTCAACGACGATCTTCTATTCCATTGCATTATATTTTGGGTGGAGACATGCATGCCCGAGGTTTATGGATTGCCTTCATACATGCAGAGCACTTTTCCCAGCACGGCCGTCATAAATGATAATGTGACTGTTTAAAAATTACCTCACCCAGTTTTTTTTCTTGACATTTGAGTAAAACCAAAATGTTACCGACACGAAAATTATTTTCACATTTGCGTCCTACGTACATATATGGACGTGCGCAGTGGATAGTGCTCAATGGAACGTCAATGTCAACGTCATTCAAGGAAGCACATTATGTGATTATGCAATTGTCTAAATTATGAAAACATTTTTCAAAAATTTTAAATTAGTTTGCTGAAAGCTATGCATTACATACAAAGATATTATATGCAGCTTTTGAAAGGCAGAAAAACCCAAGCTTTTTGCCGAGCTTTGTCAATTGATTTCAGGACTGAAGGATGTTTGTTTCGGTTTCGTTAACCAATATAATTGGATTTGAAGGCCAATGCAATGCAATGTTTTTTTGGACATTTTCTTCCATTATTATTCGATTATTAGCTTGGTCATCATTAATTAAAAAGTCGTTTCCTACACAATTGAAAAATTAACTGTATTATTGTTCTGGACAATACAAATTAATTCTAACTAGCAAATTCCTACGTATTACTATTGTGTAATACCTACATACATAAGGTACATACCTGCTTATGTATGTATGTATATGCATTCTGCAATACAAAGTACCTATGCAGTTATACAACGAATAAAATTGATGCTAAAAAAACGTTGCTTCCAGCGCAGCGCTCATGATAACGTACAGTTCTTCCTGAGAGATGTGACAATACACTGAGAATTACTGGTCAATATTATAATTCTCAAGTGAGTGAGTGATTCATGTGGTATTCATGCGTAAAAACGCTTACTGTTAGAAATGTGACTGGCTTCATTATGACCCATTGTATCTGTAATGTCGATTGTCATGAATATGAACACGAAAGTGGAGACGAAGCTGGAGGGCGATGTTTTTTTTGAGTCTCACGATAAGTGTAAGTACCTTCCTATAGATATAGCTATAGAGATGTTGATGTTACATTCGAACTTGAATATATATGTACGAACTATGAACTTGAGCGTGTAGTACGTGTCCGTTAAAATAAATTTATTTTTGTTTGTTGCTGTGATTTTGAGTCGTTGACGTGGAGTGTTGAAGTTAAAGTTGAATATGCTGGAATTTTGTCAAAGGATTGTTTCATTTTAGACATCGTATCATTAGACTCAGTTGTTTCCATATTGCATCCTAAATTCTAAAAGTTTGAGCAGTCTGTCTCTGTCTTGTTGGTGTTGATGTCCGTACTTTATTGTTCCGTCGTATTTCTGGCTTTGTACAGATGCTATGTACCAAGTAGATAAAAAAAAGTTATGTATATAAGTACAACTATGTGAGTACTATTGCCATAGCCGTCATTTTTTATTCTATGGCATGACGAGATGCATGGCTATGCTTTTCACTCACGACAGTGTTATTTCTGTTAATGTTAGTTTCACTCCTATCACTGTACCAAGCTTCTGCTATGTACATCTGTACTAACAATAAGGCTTATTAACCTTTTCGAAACGGTGGTATACCTAGTTTTACATCTTCATGAAAATGATAATTTCTTGTTTTGACCTTTCTGAAGTTAGTTTCTTGTTCTGACCTTTCTGAAAGTGTTAATTTCTTGTTTTGCCCTTTCTGAAAGGGCTGATGTCTTGTTTTGCATCTTTTGAAAATGGTAATTTCTTGTTTACCATCTTTTTGAAAGTGTTAATTTCTAATTTTGACCTTTTTGAAAGTCTTAGTTATTGGTTTTGGATGCTTTTAAAAATGTGAATTCTAGTTTTGCCGTTTTGAAAAAGCTAATTTCTAGAAAAAGCACTTCTGTAAAGTATTCTTTCCATGCTTTCCCAGTTGCGAATAGGTTAAATACATAAACTACATAAATCGTAATTGCAACAGTGTCATTCCAGACGTAGACGCGTAGGTATAAACGCATGAAAATATCTCTATAAATGCCAACAAAACGGATGGCGGAGAGGAAATGTTGCTCAAGTCTTTTTCTTTATCATGCTGTTATAATTACAGCACCAAAAAAATAACAAAAAGTTGGATGAAAGTGCGTATTACCTCCCTGACTCCCTGCTGCATAAGTAACTGTAGATTTTCTAAATGTTTTTTACCTTGTCTACATAGTGCCATTTACTGAACGTGGTACATAGTAGTATGGCTTGGTTATGTGTCACTTTGTAACTTCCTACGCCCACACGTCGTGAAGCCTGTATACTATCATAAGATCATAAGTAGTAGTGTTAACAGTTTTATCCATGGATCATAATTATAATTGAATTGAAATCATTAAAATTCAAAACCGATGATGGATTGGATTTGGATTTGGTTTTGCCCAAAGCTTCGAAACCATTTTGTACTAATGAATTTCCATGCACGTTAGATATTAAAAGTGCGTGTCCAATGTACAATGCAATATTACAATGTACATGTTGATTTTTTGGGCGTTCATTTAAATGACGAGAGGTTCAACCACCAAACTCTGCGTATCTCTAACAAGTATCTTTAAAAAATACAAAAGAGTACATAACGCATGCTCAATACTAATATATTATATGGAACTAATTTCAGATGTGTTCGTTCTGCTGTTGCCCTGCCCAAAGTCCCAAATCCAAATCCGAAATGATCAGTATCAGAATGATTTTTCAATTTTATTATTAAGTACATCGCATCGTGATAAGTAGGTGTAGAAAGTCTGTCATTCTTCGGTATATTGCTTCTATTAATTTGAAGCTATTTATATGGAATCGGAAGTGTCACTTAATTCTGCCGAAATGCTTTAAAGTACCTATTTAGACTGATTATGATTGTACGAATTGTTGACATCTTTAAAGCGGAAACGTTTGTACATCACTAAATCTTAAAAAATGCTTATAGTTATCTATGCAATTGAAAAATACCTACGTTTCTTACCAGAAAAAACAGTTAACTTTGTTTATAGTCGTAATTGTTTCTAACTTTGAGCCAAGGAAGTTCTATTAAAATAGTATCCGCTTCCGCTATTTGTCTAGTTTTCTAGCTGTTACATAATACTCAAGCTGAACTGTCGTACTGTCGTCTATTGAACTATGTATGTACCTAAGGTACATGTGTATACCCAGGTGCATATAATTATACGGGTATTTGCGAAGAAGAGCTTCCATTATATGTAATAATCGTTACACAATCGTAGGTCGTGCTTGAAATAGTATTTTGCGTACATAATACTCATATATCGACCGACACATATGTTTGCACAAAAAGCTTAGCGTACTCGTACTGTACAACTAATCAAATGAGGTAGCATAGAAATGTCAAAAATGTGATGTTCTCGTGGCGGAGTGTCTGGGAGTATAATGGCATTCAAGCCATTCATTACGATAATGGAATTGCTGCGATTTCGCGGAAATTGAGGAATGCAAAGTCTTCCTGTCTCCACGACCAACTATGTGAAGCATGTGTGTATGTGTTGATTGTATTTTAGAACATGGTAAAAATGTATATGTAGTGAGATAAAAGTCTACATTACAAAAGTGCACGTTACATCTCTTGGATTTTGGATACACTTATAGCTGAGAAACACGAACAGGATCGTGTGTATTTGCTTTCACATAAATTGCCGATTAGTTTCTGTTTCTACTTGGCAAAGAAAGTGAAATAGCTTATCTGCAAGTTAGATACATGCACGCACCCTGTGAATTTTTTTAGTTTTTGTTTTTGAGAAAGAGAATGCGTGACTGGGTTTCCGTTTCACTATTAAAATACCGGCATAGCCACACGAAATAGCCTTAAGAATAAATTTTGAACGTGCATTCCAAGCTTTTATAAAAGTTATAGCTTATGCACTTACCTACCTATATGTTACGTTAAGATTAATGGTTATATCAGCGGGGTAAAATTACGCATTTGATTCCCTACATTTTCAATTTATAACTAATTTGATTAAAATTGGTGCACCCTCATAATTGTTCATAGAATATACTAAAGACTCCATTAATTCTCCACATGTTGAAGTAATAATCTTCTTAAAAATGGTATAGGTATAAACCGAAACTGCTGAGAGTATGTATAAAGTAAATATGAAAAGAAATGTAAGGAACATGAGATAAAATATTCGCAGAGATGTACCGACAGAGAAGCGGAAGGGAAGTAGACAGAATCATTATGTATGCCATAGCGTGTTATGAAACCTTTAGCTAACGAAATAATAATTATTACAGAATTATATTATGTATGCCAACATTTCCTTTCCAACCTGATTAAGTTCTGGTAAATGAGTTTGTGATTTGTAATGAAGTAAGAAATCAGATGGGAAAGTATAGTAGAGAACATGCTTCTTTGAGAAGAATGTAAGTACATACCTATGCATATGTAATTATGTAACGAAAGCTTAATGACCTTTGTATTGATTAATCATTTTTCTGTTTATTTTTTTTCCATGTCTTCTATTCAACTCCAGGTTTTGCAAATACACCTGCAAATCCCGAAGAGGAGAATGGGCCAGTATTTGTGAAGGAGCCCCCTTCCAAAGTTGATTTCTCGAATTCAACTGGGGCTGAGATCCCATGCCAAGCACGAGGGAATCCACAACCGGAAATAATTTGGCTTCGGGCGGATGGAACGGCTATAGGAGATGTACCAGGACTCCGACAGGTGAACAGAATAATCTAATTTCAAGCCTTATTTCAGTTTTTACTAACCATTTACTTTTTCCTTTCAAGAACTTATCTGTCATTGTGACATTTTCCCATGTAGGTAGTGAGTATACATCATGTTAATGTACCCTATACTTAATATACATACATATAGACTCCAGAAACCTTAATCTCATGCTAGTCGTTCGTGGGAGCGAACCTTGTTTCAGCTGTATAGGCATATCAGTAAAGTACGTATAAAGCTTTTAAAAGTTATCTTCAGTTGTCAACGATCTTACTGGTAAAACTTTAAAGGTAAAGAAGTGGTGGCTGCATGCAAGTTTGTTGTTTCAAGACCCAATGGCGATGACGACTAGGCCGATGAGAAGAAGTAACACCTGGAGTCTGTATCTGTATCTTGTTCTTGTAGACTGTAGACTGTAGACAGTTTTCAGCTTCAGCCTCCAAGCTTTTTCCTATTGCTCAGATTTACAGCGATTTCAGGGTGGAAATAAAATTGGGACAGGATGACAGAAGGTGAAGGAAGACAGGGGGAACAGCTGCTGAATGTTTTCGAGATTCTACAAGCATCGATGTATATAGTGTCTGGCTGTTTTATACAGTTGCTTAATGGAAAGGCAGAGCAGTACTTAGACTCATCTTAGTGCTTACACAGTAGCCTTCAATGAAATCAGAGATTTAGCTCAAGTGAGCCCTAGCCCTAGCAATACCATGAATCATGGCAGCTTGTGTGAGAACCCTTGGACGGCAGATTGTGCGTGAAGACAAGGCAGATTCAGTTATGTACATGGATTAAGGGTCTTCATGTCTACAACCATTTTTGGGGATCCCTGGGCTCAAATTTAATTCTGTACCAGCCCAATCCAATGCAGTGTGTTGAATGTTAATGTCCTTTTACTATGCTGATACTCCTGTAGGTATCTAGGTACTTGTGTGTGTCTGCAGAGGAAGGTTAGCATATAATTATTAGGTATGTGCATACATACATAACAATCAAAGCAGATGAAGAATAATGGACCTCAAGTTCAAGCTGGTTTCATTTTCATTCAAGATGATGCTGAGAAAGAACACGCTCTTTGGATTGGAAAGAATTACAGATCGTATTCGAAGGAAGGAGAGAAAGGGCTTTAAATGATAACAAAAAAAATGTATTGAACCTTGCAAGTAGGGCACAGGGTCTAATCATGGGATAAAGGCAGTGTGTCCGTTGCATTGTAGACTCGCTCGAGCCATGCTAAGGTTCTTTCAGCCTTGTTTTTAAATTCTAAGGCACCACCAAAAATGTGTAAACTTTCACAGTTTGGGTTTTGATTTTTTAATTCTCTGCATAGTTTGATCAAAATTAATATATCCTACAAGTACCCTTAATAAATGTTTCATCTACCGATTTTGTTCATAATGGGCGGGAATAATTATAGACGTTTCCATTTAATAAATTACAAATCTATTTTATAGGAACAATCAATACATAAATATTTAAAGTTTTATTTTTGTTGTTTGCAAGCCTTTAACATAATATCATTATATTAGCACTATTTACGAGTCTTGTCAAACAATTCTGTACTATGCTTGCGTACATGTATGTGCTTTTGAATTGGAATGAATAAAAACCCAGAATAATAATAATAATAATAATAATTTATGATTAAGAAAGTAAAACAGGCCTACCTAAAAACCTAAATAGGGTTCTTAAAATAAAAATGTCAATTAACAGGGGATCGACAAGGGCACCGTAGATATTACTTCAGAATCGATTTGCTCACTAATTCCGTGGCAACTTTGAATTTGGTTTTAAAATGAATCCGTCGGGGTCGGACCGTCGGACGGACCGCGGACGGTCGGACGGAGGTGACGAGGTGGTCAGGTCATTAAATAGTCGTAAACGCTGTTTCAAAGTTTATTAAAATACAATTATTGATGTCATTGCGGAAGTTAAACTTCTGCAGATCGACTGCCACACACAGTTGACAGTCGACAGTCTAAAAAAATCCCATTTAACTATCAAACTAAGAAGTGGAATGTGGAGATAGAAAAAAATTAACCACTTATTACAAACCTATCAGCAGTATAAATACTTTATTGTATTTCCGCTTCTATAAATTAACTTTCTGACCTTATTTTTTTCTTCAATTTTTCAGGTATTGGCATCGGGAGCATTGGTTTTTCCACCCTTTCGAGCAGAGGATTACCGGCAAGAAGTTCATGCTCAAACCTACATCTGCTTGGCACGAAACTCCGTTGGAACCATTCATTCTCGTGACGTTCACGTTCGGGCAGGTTAGATAGTTTATTCACTTTGTTAATCGTTTCTAGTTGAAATGATTTACATACCTACCTATACACACAACATATTATCTAGCCATTTTTAATGTATTAATATGGGATATTAATTATAATACCTACACGAATTTTTTAAATTATATTATTATCTTGCGAATCTATTAGACTAGAATCTACTAGTACACGTTCTGTTTTGGTTTAAAATTGATTTCGTGTATATTGCTGAGTAAGATTTATGAGCTGAACTTAATGGATAACTACGAGGGCAGTGATTTTAGCTCGCATTATGAGAAATTGTTTCTCTTTTGACGTTTCATGCACATTAATTCTTAAAATCAAAAACTGACGCCATACTAAACACTTTAGATAATGCCGTAATAAGGTACTAACGATCTTTGCTAAAATAATAATTAATACACCCAATTGTAATTGATTGTTTCGTCTCAGCCGGCGTATTTTTTATCAGTCTTATCTTGTTTTTCTTTAATTTGTATTTTGAGATTTACAGCGAGATTTATCCGTAGATGTGCGATAGTGCACTGGTTAAAATCAGACAAAACAATGAAACTTCTCTTCGTTTAATTATCCCAATCTCTCCACTACATACGTAGTACCTACTACTTACATAACACAGAGACTTAAAATCGGGATTAAGCGTACTTGTTGGTGGGTGGGCATGGCTTGTTTAAAGCATATGGTTATCCTTATTTTAATTAGTACTTTATGTACAAGCTCACTGGAATGGAGAAACAAATTAGGACTAATCTGTTGTATTTAAGGAATGATTACCCAGTGGTACCAGCTCACAGGGAGCAGTTTTTGCCGGATTGCAACGCGTTTAAGCTCGCCTTCATTCGTTCTGTATTCTTCTTGTGTTGTTAACCAACTCAATCTATTTTTTTTTGTCGGAAGAATTTAAATTCATTCCGTTGAAGTGTCTTGTAGATAGACCATTCTCTTAAATTTTTATTGTACAGTGTACTTATGTGCGTACCTACCTCTGATTTTTTTTTCGCATTTGAATTCCTGTAGTCGTTAGTCAGTCGTATGCTGCAAATGTCATGGAAGAATACGTCATTCGTGGTAACTCAGCTCTAGTGAAATGTCATTTGCCGGCATTCGTGAGTGATTTTGTATCCGTCAGCTCATGGCTTCAGGATCAGTCACCCATTGAAAGGAATGATAATTACGGTAGGTCTTGTCAACGTCAGCCAGCCTTGCTGGTGAGGTCTGTCCGGACATGTCTAGAAGATTTTTAGGGCTAAAGGACCATGGCGGGAATATGAGCAGGATATGTATAATTACATGCCTGTCATTGAGACACCAAAATTAATTTCCCCTGTACATAAATGTAGGACCAACAGCCAAGAATATTTTTCATTTTATGGTAGCAAAGTAAGGTGGTTAGAAATTCTAATTTAAGAATTGATACTGTCAGTCGGTTATTTGTGGAGTACTTAAATTGTTTTTATTTGGGTGTAAATTTAGCCACGTTAAAAGCAAAAGTAATGAAATCGAAAGCCAGCCAGTATGTTTAAGTGGAGTTCACAGTAGATAAACTCTTTCAAATGAATGCGAAATGGTGCATCCGTGGAAACACGGGATTTTATGTTCTCAGTCTCACATCAACGTCAAGATCTATAGTTTATGTTTTAAAAAAACTGTAGAATCCAATCTAGTGGGTGTTTCAAAGGAAAAGCTTTAAGTTCCATTCAAGCGTCGAGCAACTAAATAAAAACTTTATGACAGGATGAGACCAAACTTATGGAATTGAAACAGAAGACACTCGGTAGTTGATATCTACAGCTAGCAGTACGAATAAGATGTAGAAGTGATGGGAGAGTCGACGCAGAGTACGCAATTTTGAATTGTTGACGTAAGAAAATTTAGAGACAGAGACAGGAACAAAATGCGGTTACAAAGCATTAAAACTGTACAAACAAAGTCTGTAGGAAACTGGAAGGGATCCAAAATCTAAGACGAAACTTGAATTAAACCTGACCTGTAGCTTAGCTTTTAAGCTTTCCAGTCCTTCATCTTGAGGTACCCGTCTTTGTAGAGTTTGCGTATAGGTGTACCTATATTATGTAGGTATACTCACTTTAAGAGCTCCGAAGTACCGACACACGCATACCTAATTACACAAACTTATCGTTTGTTCCTGTTTACCGTCAGATAATCACTATGTAAATAATCAGAATCCATCTCTCTAGAAATGAGTTACGTGTTGTTTTCGTTTAGTTTCAGTGTCAGTCACGATTTTAAAAACAGACCACGTATTGTATGCTCTATATTGTGAATGAAGTGAAATTGATACAGTTTTTTAGTGCTATCTGTAGAATAGCTTAAAAACTAGTGTTATTTTTATACTTCGTATTACCAGTTGTAAATCAGCAGTATTCGGGAGAAGTATTCCAGGAAAATGTTATTCGTGGAAATTCGGCCATTTTCAAATGTTCAATCCCAGCGTTTGTTGGAGACTTTCTTCAAGTAGACACGTGGTTTCAGGGTGACATATCTATAGTGAAAGATGACAAATATGGTAATAATTTATTAGTAGAAAGTAATCAAAATTTAATCAAGTTGAGAATACTTGAACAATCGGGTGGAAAAGGGCAACAAGGCACGGGTGGGCTGTATATCAATCTCGTCCACTGTCCATCTCAACAAGTAGGTACCTATTGTTAGGCATTTGGAGTTTGGAGTGGTACATACTATCTGTACTAGGAAGTATGCGGATTCAACATTAAATGCTTCAGGGAAGTATTGTACAAAGAAAAACTAGCAGCTATGTACCTAGGTATATATGTAGGTATATATAGCTTCGAACTGATGACACTTATGGTAAATTACAGAATTTTTGTGAAAGCAATTAAGCAGTAAAGGATTTTCAGGATGATAGTAGTGTAAAAGAACGACAAACGGATACCGCTTTTACGATTGCTGATCCAAACCTTCTAATATGTATTATAATTGACAGTTGTAAATCAGCAGTATTCTGCACAAGTATTCCAAGAAGATGTAATACGTGGGAATGCAGCAATTTTTAAATGTTCGATCCCAGCATATGTTGGTGACTTCCTTCAAGTTGACACTTGGTTTCAGGGTGATATTTCCATAGCTAAAAATGACAAATATGGTAAACATTAATTAAAACTCTGTATTTATTTATGATCAGGTTTGAGAAACTAGAGCAATCGGACGGACAGCACTAGCACGGGTTTTTATTTTCAGCGGTGTTTAATTCTGACTTAACTTGCCCGTCTTTTGCTGGTGTCATTCCTAATCGTCATTAGAGTAGGCCTTGATTTGTTTTTTATCAATTTTAAGCCTTTTGGACTAAACAACTCAAGTAAAAATATGTAGGTAAATAATTCGTAAGTCAGTAGGAATTTTGACATAAGTGCGTGAAGTAGTGTGAGTAAAGTTGACTGATTTTTAAACTTGACTTGAAGTTTAGCTCAAAATAAAACTGGCACGTGTCTTATCATAATACCTACTATAAAAATAAAAAGCAATAAAAATACCCAAGTAAAAGTTTCGTAGGTATGTAGGTAGGTATAATAATAAATAATAATAATTTGTTCATTGGGTCGATTTAACCGAAGTTCATACAACCTGACTCAATCAGTCACTGTGGGTGAGGAAGATAGGAGGCTAC